>APFE031711399.1:383365-411751 GCA_000404065.3 Pinus taeda
TGTTAGTCATTGTCATAATAACATTAATTACCATCACCTGGTCATTCACATCACCGTTCATTGTGAACCAGAACTAATGTAAGTAGCTAACACAGGGGATACCTCCATCATGGCTAGCATCATCATAACTTTAATGGAACCATACATATAGATCAAGGCTATCATCATTATAACATCAATAGAAACATGTCTATCCTTTACTACTATCACCATCATGATATCAATAGAGAATACACATAACCATTAATTATATCGTAATCATAATATTAATAGAGAACATACATAACCATCACATTCGCTAATAATAGAGTCACGTTTCTGGATCCTCAGCCTGAGTTACTCATAGACTAAAGTATGCAAGATAATGTCATATTAGAGTCAGGAAACTAGGGTGGGCACTACAATTATAGAGCTTACCTTCGATTTTGATTATGGAAGCCTGGTGGTCGGCCTGCTTATTGTCCACAACTGCATATATTTTGAGCAAACTACGAGCCATATCTCCCACTTTCTGTGCTTCTTGAGTGTTGTAAATGCATGTCCGAACATCCTTCTGTTGTGCACAATCTACCTTCTAGTGATTTCCTCCACAAATATAGAACTTTAGGGGCTCCCTTGTATCACCCTTATTCTATCCTCCCAAAGGTTGATTAGCACAACCTCTATCCATTGCATTGCTTCTTTGTTGAGGTTGACTTTTTTTTTTTATATTTCAGGTTGCCTTTCACTTTCCAATCCCTCTTGAATTATGGGTTATGCTTTGATTGTTCATAATAATGCTTCAGTTTCCGAATTGGGTCCTCTAATATCTTAGACTCATCAAATTCAATTCTATATTTGAAGGATTGTGGTAATCCACTGACATATCTCTGAATCTTTGTTTTTTCTTCCTTAAGGTAGGGAACATACCTTAGAAGCTCTATGAATTTGGTGGTATACTCCTCATCAAGCGTTTGGCCCATTTTGAGCTCATATAACTCCTTAGCCTTGCTGTCAAAGCATCTCTCAAATAGATACTTGTTCTTGAAATATTTCTCAAATTCCTTTTAGGACAACTCTTCCTCTTTTATTCCTTTTATATACCTTAAATCTTCCCACTAGATGTCAACTTTACCTTTCAAGTTGAAGGTGGCTATCCTTGCTTTCATGTTCTCTGAATAGCTATGAATCCTAAAGATCTTCTTTAGCCCAAGGAGTCATGCATCAACATCTTCTAATTTGTTCACTTCACCATCAAATGTCGGAGGCTCGATCTTCCTAAACTTTTTTGGCATGCATTTTTTTTCCCTCCTTTCTTCATGGTGTTGTTGATGATGAAGATGTTGTGGCATTTTGTGAGTATTTTCATATTGTTGTTGAGGGTTTCTTTCAAGGGCATCCAGCAGTGCACCACCTTTCACCATTCTTCACTTGACAATTGTTGTGCTTTTTCTTGGATCCACTAACATCTTCCTAATTAATTTTTTAATCCTCTTGTCCCAAAACATAGAGATTAAATATGCATGGGGTATGGGTATTTCCACCAATAGTCAGGCAGAATCACTAGCTTTATGGTTAGGTTGAAGCTAGCCTTAGAAAGAGGTATACATAAGCTAATTGTAATGGGAGATTCAATGCTAAACATTCAAAAATTCAATAAAAATAAGAAGCCAAGTGATCAATATTGGATTCCCCTGGATCTAAGGATAATAGAGAAAATACAAAAGTTTGAAACTATTGGCTTCTATCACATAAGAAGAGAATCCAATAATATTGCAGACGAGAAGACAAACATTGGAGCTAACCTTGAACAAGGTCATTTGTTACGCAACCAAGGAGATAAAACTTATCATTATTTACCATGATAAATAACAACAATGATCAAGGTAGGACAAAATTCATTAAACAATGGAGAATGTGATGGATTGATAAGGAACTGAGGTTTGAGTGAGCATTTAATATTATTATGTTAATGAAATTAGAGTAAGCAAAGAAGTGGCGGCTCTCGGGAGTAGAAGTGATGACAGGAAGATCGCCCAGGTGTAAAATGGTGAAGAACTTGTCATTGCAAGGGATATATGTAAATATTCCCCATGAAATTCAACATTGAAACACAACATTCCTCATGTTGGTTCCTTACTCCTTAGCAGGCGAAATAACTGTGGTAAGGTTGCAAGTTGGAGATTGGAAAGGTTACAATATAGACATAACATTTTAGGGCGAATGAGTAGCAAAGGAATTCAATGTACAACAATGAAGGAAGAGCATGGTATGGGTAATACAACTTGTTATAAATGACAAGCAACTACAAAGGAATTGCATCGAGTCTCGGTTAAAATTCGTCTAAAGGTGAGAATCACATCCCCAAGTGAGGTAAGTGAAGAGCAAATGGGATCGGTTCAGGACGCGGTGTCGTTGGAAGAGAAGATATCCAGAATGGAACACACTGGGGTGAAAATACTAGAGGAAGCATAAACTTGCTTCTCGTTGCTGATGCGTGAGGTTGAAATGATGAGGGAAGATGCAGAGAGGCTTAGGCTCACAATGGTAAACGTGGCTACGAAAACTGATAATCTCTCGGCAAAGGTGGAAGGGATAAAGGTAACAGTGGAAGCGACAACTGTGGGGGTACTCAAAGAAGGTTTCGACTTACAAGATCCTCCACCATTTGACGCAGAACATATAGGTGAGCTTGAGGAGCTAGTGGCAACAAAGGTCCCGATGCAGGAAGAGGTAGCAAATGAAAACTAGATGGCAAATGGAGAATTACCAGGAATGTAGATTTCTTTCAATCTTATCTTTTTGAACAATGCTATGTAGCTTAATGCTATATGATGACCTACAGAGACTATATAAGATAAACTTGGTTAGAAGCATGATAGGATATAGGTGAAATAGCGACAAAATCCATTTTGATCAATTTTGGTTTTCAATAGTTGATGAGCAGTTTGTGAATGTTAAGGTTCTGCCCCGTGTTCGAGCGTGATTATATAAAGCTACATGTTTCCTTTAAAAAAATAGTAAATTTTATATATAACATTAATTTATTTTTTCTATAGCAATAAATTCTTATTAAGTTATATATTTTTTATAAAGCTCATTTTCTTTTTATTTTTAAACTAGATAATATTTTTTTTTTAATTAATTTATTTATTTTTAACTAGAATAAATTTTGTATTTATACTTAAGTGTGTATCTGGATCACATCAATATATTAAGTGGTACATAGCTATATCTTCAAAAAAAATTCTTGAGTCTTATCCAAGAAAACCAAGATTTTTTCTAGAGGGACTCCAAATTGAACAGCAAAAAAATAGTTTTTGTAGGTATATACCTTACAAAACTAACCCATCAACAAAAATAATTACATCTCATACTAAAATTGATTGATAATGTAATCCTTCATAATTGTGTAATGCCAATCCATTTAGCCTTAAGGAATAGGAGATGGCCTAATCGAGTTATTGGTTTTTAAATCTCCCAATCTTATTTTAAGCTTTTCATTGACACGTAAGTCCACATAATTATTTAGATCACAAAGAACTTGTAAATATGTTATTGAAGAGAGCCATTTCACTTTTTTTCCTGATTCTTTTCATAAGACTTCCTAATTTTTTGTCACTAAGAGAGGAGCTCTTATTAAATGCTAAATAAGGAGATGATCTCCCAAAACACAGAGAAACTACCTGATTTTCTTTGGCTAAATAAATCCCTTAATCAAAAACATATACTTCAGCTTAATTATTTATCATACATTCTAAGCTCCTTAAATATACCTCTTCCTCCCCTAACCTCTGAATTTTATTTAATTTTTAATAAATAAAAAAAAATTACTCAAAATAAAATCGTTCAGAATTTTAATAAAATTCAATTTTATAAATCTGACTGCATTTACAACACGATCCAGCCAAAAATCTTGATTTTCAAAGGCATGGTATCGGGATAATCTTTAAAGAAAGGTTTCCATGGTCCTAGTTGGTGTTGTCTCTTCATACACTCTTTTGAAAATGTTTTTCATTTATTTATCTGTTGTTCGGTTTCGGGGGCCATATGGTCAAAGGTCATTCATCTCTTATGCTTATCGGCGCCTCGAGAATTATCTTCAATCGAGTCTTGCATTCGTGGGTGGCAGGCTCACTTCAAAGCTCATAGAAACTGTCCCCAGAACGCCATCATTTTTGAGACCTAATATTTGGATATTAATAATACTTGTCATAATATATGTGACTCTTTTGAAGAATTTGGTCCTTCTGGCGATTATACGCATTGCAAGCTCCATGATTACATCGACTGTATAAACAATTTCCTTGCAAGTTCCTTCGAAGGCGCTGTGAATCACCTGGGCCGTGGATGGGGCACACATAAGGGAAATATTGAGCTCTATACAGGGACGTTTGGGAGCGGGTGCGTGCCGAAGTAACCCAGTAGCCATCGCCACAACTCTTTAGCCTCAGTTTTGACCAATCAAAGACAGGTGGTTTGCAAATGGACCAATGCATGTTTCCACGATTCCTTCCGTCAGGCTGCTAGCGGTTACTTTCCCATGCATCATTCTCTATTTGTCGGCACCTGTTTACTACCTCTTCTGTCGACGGAGCCAGCTACAACATTTTTTCACCATTTAACCAGCCTCACGGCTGTGTTCTAAGTTTGTTGGCTGGCCAGTTGCAGCGCTGAAGCCTTCTCACTTCTCCAGTTCTGGTTCTAAACTCTCTTGTGTCCTCGCTTGTTTGCTGGTGTTCTTTCTCACGCTTTCCCCTCGGCATGTTTCCGGATAGAGGTCAAAAAATGGATCCACTTGCAGACCACATAAAGTTTGAACTTCTGAACAAAAACCTTGTGGATATTGCCCCATCGGAAATGAAGCTAACATGAGATAATGGTAGAGCGGAAAAGGCATATATTGCCAAAATAATTGATCGGTTTATAGTGCATGTTAGCATTATAGATAAACTCGGCATGCCATTTTCAACGATTGAGAATGCTTTTGTATCTGACCATAGGCCAATTTCTCTTAGCTGACGGGAAAAAGGATATAGGAAGGGGTACCCTTTCAAATTCAATAGAACATGTTTAGAAGACCCAACCTTTAATGATATCATCTCCAACGCTTTAGGAAGGGGTACCCTTTCAAATTCAATAGAACATGTTTAGAAGACCCAACCTTTAATGATATCATCTCCAACGCATGGAAGGATTTATCTGTTAGAGCTATGCTCCCCCGTTATTGACTTTTAGAGACAAGATGGTTGCTGTGAGAAAGGTGGTAAAAGAATGGCAAATCGAAAAAAGGAAAAAGGACAGGCAGGCGATTCAGGAAACTCAACGGGAGATGGACAGCATTATAAAATCTATGGATGCTAACTCTTGTCCTTTTAGACGAAATGCCGCATAAGAGAGCTCGAAAGGAAAAAACACATTTCACTGAAGCAGGAAGAATCTACATGGAGGCTTAAAAGCAGGGCAATATGGCTCAAAGAAGGGGATAGGAACACGAAGTTCTTTCATAATTTTGCAAATGCCAGACGCGAGAAAAATACCATATGGAAGATAAGTGATGGAAATGGGGGTTTCTTCGTCTCTCAACAAGACATTTCAAGGGAAGTTGTACGTCATTTTAAGAATCAATATAGAAGGAGGGAGGGTGGTGCTTTTCAGGACATTCTATGGGGTATCGAATTGGTTCCTCAAATGTTCGATGATGAAAAAAATGAGTCCCTGTTTCAGCTAGTTACAGAGAACGAACAGCTTGGAGTCTTGAAGGCCTTTAAAAAGGACAAATGCCCAGGCCCGGATGGCTTGACTATTGAATTTTTTACTCGTTTTTTTGATATCATTAAGCAAGATTTACTGAGGGTGGTTGAAGCATCTAGAATGACTAGCAGCATTCACCACATTACTACATCCACTTTGATTGCTCTAATTCCTAAAAAAGTGGATGCGGTTTCCTTTCATGATTTTAGACCGATCTCATTATGCAACATATCCTTTAAAATCATCACAAAAATTATTGTTGAAATAATAAAAGGAACTCTGGCTTCCTTCCTCACTAAGGATCAACATGCTTTTCTAAAAGGGCGGAACATTTTGGATGTCATGTCCAATACTCAAGAGTGTCTGTTCTCTATGATATCAAAAAATTTAGATACAGCCATTTTGAAAATCGACTTGTAGAAGGCCTATGATTGTTTAGACTGGGGGTTTATTAGATGTTTATTGGCTAAGATTGGAATGAGGCCTAATTCCATCCGGTGGATCATGGCGTGCATAGAAAATGTAAACTACGCGGTTATTATCAATGGAATACCTTCCCCTTTTTTTCTAGCTGAAAGAGGGCTTCGTCAAGGATGCCCCCTTTCGCCTCTCTTATTTATACTAGCTATGAACTCACTCAGCATCCACATTAACAAAGCGGTTTCCGAAAATAGATGCAGGTCAGTCAAGATATGCAGAAATAATTTCATATCGCACAACCTCTTTGTTGATGATGTGCTCTTATTTGCAATGCTCTATAGGGTTTCGTGGATATGTTTAAAAGACATTCTTGAAAGATTCCAAAGAGCCACTAGGCTTATAATTAACAAGGGGAAATCCACCCTCTTTCACAACGATTCCAACATGGATTTGGTGAAATGGATTTCTGCATTGTTTGGTATAGAGATAAGATCGCTCAAGGATGGTCTTAAATATCTAGGCTTTCAACTCAAAGCTAAGGGTTACTTCAAGAATGATTGGAAATGGTTAATAGAGAGATATTATAAAAAGATTTCGGCATGGGAATATAGGAGTCTCTCTTTGGCAGGCAGAATTATATTATCTCAAGCTGTTTTGTCACAGATGGTTGTCTACTGGGCTCACTTGTTCTACCTTCCCGCAAGCATCATTCATAAGATGAACAAGGTTTCGGCTAATTTATCTGGGGCGGTAAGTCAGAACAACGGAAATTCCATCTTGCCAAAATGGAAAGTATCTCATTACCCAAGCGCCTTGGTGGATGGGGATTAATGGATTTAAGGGCTTTCAGCAAAGCGCTCCTATGTAGATCGTTATGGACAGGCATCTTCGGGGAAGGATCTTGGAGTAACACTATTAAATTGAAATACTTGAAAGGTAAAAATCTGGAATTCTGGTTCAGAGCAGGGTCGATTGGGACCAAGCATGGTTTTGCTATTTGGCTTAGTCTTCGGAAGATTGAGCAATACTTTTTAAAGAATCTGAAGTGGAGGATCCATTCTAGTAGCAGAATACTAATTGGCATCGATCCCATTTTGTGCGGTCACAATGACATTTTCATTCCCAAGAATCTTTTATCTTTCTTTCACACGAATGGTATCTTTACATGGGACAAACTCATATCCGCCTGGCATGGCTCTGCCCCTTTATGGAAGAATGCAAACGATCTTTGTTTGCCGGATAGTCTAGTTTTGTCATGGAATTCTGTCAAAGATGCTCTTGGTGGTCATGGGCTTCAACGCTTTGGGTCGGCTGATCACTTAATATGGACTGTGCCAAATGCTCAATTGACGGTTCGGGTAAGAGATATTTACTTTGATATGATCTATTCAAACGTCTCTCACTCACGGGCAAAGTTTCCTGTGGCCCTCTGGAAGGCGGGATGCCCCCTTAAAATAATCTATTTCGCGTGGTTGGTGTTCAACAACAAGAATTTGTCGTGGGATAATTTAAGGAAAAGAAGCTGGCACGGTCCAAGCAGGTGTTCGATGTGTGAATCAGCGGAGGAATCCAATTACCACATGTTCTTCCAATGCAAATCCACTCAACAAATCTGGTATGATCTGGCTATTCTTTATGGTTATCCTCATGTTGATTTTGTTTCTACCCATGCAGCGTTTGAATGGTGGAGCAGGAAAAGAGAGCCACAACGATTTCTCATCTTAATTGTACTATGGTGCGCTTGGAAATGGAGGAATTGTAAAATTTTCAAAGACTCAAAGGAACCCCTTAATTCTATTCTGCAACACATTATTGCCATCTATGATTCAGTTCCAAAAAGGCTGCCCAAAATGAATAATACAATCATGAAAGAAGAAGAATGTTGTCTCATCAGGTTCCCTTGTGGATTCTTTGCTGGAGCTGAACAACAAAATATTTGCGGCTGCAGAGTTCTCATTTGCATGGACGAGAAGCTACAATTTCTTATTTCTTGGAACGGAGGAACAGGCTCTAATAGGATGGCTGAGGCTAGAGCTCTGGCGGGCGTTCTTGCTTTCTGTGTTTTCTTTGATGTTCAGGGTATTTCAATCTTTGGTCATTCCAGGCCGGTGCTTGACCATATAAATGGGGCTGGCCGCATAAGGAGCCCTCACATGGACGGCTGGATGGACAAGACAATGTTCCTATGGGAGCTCTCGGGACACTGCTCCATTCAACTTATTGGTCAAGATCAAAACCTCCGAGTGGACTGCCTTTCCAAGGGCGGTCTGCTCCTCGAATCTGGATCTTGGTCTATGGAAGTAAAGATGGATGAGAATTCCTGTTTTGCCCAGGCTTTCTCTCTCCCTCGTTACTAATTTTGATGCCTCTATGGTTTTCTCCTCAATGGTTTTTGGTCTTAACTTTTGCTGATGCATTTGACATGCCTTTTGCCGTTCTGTATAGTTTCTCAGTACTATTTGTCTTGATCTGGTTTGTGATGCTGTATATGTCTCTTTACGAACCTATGATGCTGTATCTGCCCTCGTTGCTTCTATCATGGCTGCCCCACGAGCCACTTTTTGTATTTTCTCATGTTTTTATATTGTCTCAATATAATACAATGATGCTTTTTCTCTCTGCAAAATCAGTTATTAGGGGGTAGAATCGCGTTAAAAGTAATTAGAATTTGGTTTTTTTTTTTTTTTTTTTTTTTTTTTTTTTTTTTTTTTTATTTATGTTTAATTATGTTTAATCATGTTTTTTTTATTGTTTTTAGGGTGGAAATACATCAAGTAACATTAAAAATTACGAACACTTAAAATCTTGAAATTTGACCACTTAAATTTAAATTTGCAAAACACTCTTTAGAACTTTATCAGAATTTTAACAAAATTTTATAATTTTCCATGCAAATTTTTAAGCTGGTTAAACTATGACTGGAATATCAACCTCGGCCTCTGTTGTACATCGTAGTTCAAACACATGGCCCGAAATCACAGCTCTGTGGGGTTTCCTACGCTGTGCCAAAAAGATCGGTCTGGGCATTGTTCGTTTATGGAGACTCCGAAGTTTCAATAGAGTGGATTATCAATCCCTCTGATTTTGCCCCTCCGTGGCTGTGCAATTGGATGAGGCAGATCAAAGAATTGAAGTCCAATTTTAAACACATCCAATTTACACACATTTACAAGTCTCAAAATTGGGTGGTTGATAATTTGTCAAAACCCCCAAATGCCACGCCGGTACAATGCATTTCAAAATTTTGATTGCAGACGTGCTCCAGAGCTCAGACACCTCTCTATTTTGAACGCAAGTGGATATTAGCCGAAGTTAATTTTGGTTATTGCATGTTTTGCTGGTCCTTATAAACATCTTGCTCTATTAGTCATCTTGGCGTCACTTGACCTTTCTTTTTGGTTCTTTGCAGTATTAATGACGCACAATCTATTTTATTAGGAGATGGAGCACATGCAACTTCTTAATTCTTTGCTCTCCTTATATAATTTTTCTTTCACAAATAAGAAAATTTACAATAACTCAATGGTCAAACAAGCAGTGAAGGCAGTTATCTCTAGCTGTTATCCCAGAATGCAGGCTAACTTATCACCCTTATTCAAGGAAAACCTATCATAACTCCTATCATAACTAAGTTGTCAAACCAATTGTTAGGACAATTATCTCTAGCTGTTATCCGCTAATGCAGGCTGATTCATCACCAGCTGACTCATCCCCATTATTCAAGGAAAGCCATACTACCTAGAATAACCTGCTGGTGGTCTGTAAGGGCCCACTGGTAGTCCTTAAGGGCGCCAGATGCCTCTAGTTCTTGGGCCTTTAACCTGTGTTTAACCAAACATGATGCCTTTTTCTTCTAAAAAAAATCTAAATACATTTAAAAAATCTAAATTCATTTACTATTACTATGGAAATCTGGTGCATTTTTTCTTTCCAAAAAAATCTAAATTACATTTACAATTACTATGGAAATCTTTATATTTGTTTTCTTCTTTAATTTAATTAAAATTAAGTTAATTAACTTTTTAAAATTAGAATCAAAGAGAGAAAAGGGAAAATATAATCTGCCATAAAAAAATCAGTAGAAACAAAATCAAAATAGAGAAAAGGGAAAATATGATCTGCCATAAAAAAATCAGTAGAAACAAAATCAAAATTGCTTTGTATATTGTAGTTTAAATATTTTATATTTTGGAGATTATAATGAAATGTGTTTTAAGATTGCTAAAGATTTGTTAAAATTATAAATTTATTGGTAGATATTTGTTAGAATTATAAATTTTTACTCGAATTTTTGGACCAAATGTAAAAAATTTCAAAAATACATAATAACAGAAAATTATGATATGACTAAAAAAAATAAAAAAATTGTTCCCCCTTATTTCAACTAAAACTCATTTTTGCAAAATTAAAAAGAGATTTCTAAAATAACTTTATAATCTTTTTGGGAATAACAAGTGATTTCTACATGGACTTGGATCCAGAGGCATGTGTCAAGAGTGAGGATTACCAGCTAATTATTCCAGGTGACCTGATTTTCCTTGAATAAGACTAATGAGTCAAAAGGCATTAACTGAGAACAACTAGAAATAACTGTACTCACTACTGGTTTGGTACTAACAACCTAATTATGATAAGTTTTACAAATATATAAAAAAATGCTTTCCAAATTCTAAACAAAATGCATTAAAAAACATGAACACTGAGGTATCATGCCCAGTTTGCTGGCATGAGATTTCTAAAATAACTTTATAATCTTTTTGGGAATAACAAGTGATTTCTACATTTCTACATGGACTTGGATCCAGAGGCATATGTCAAGAGTGAGGATTACCAGCTAATTATTCCAAGTAGACTGATTTTCAAGACTAATGAGTCAAACTGCATTAACTGATAAAAACTAGAAATAACTGTACTCACTACTGGTTTGATACTAACCACCTAATTATGATAAGTTTTACAAATATATAAAAAAATGCTTTCCAAATTCTAAACAAAATGCATTAAAAAACATGAACACGGAGGTATCATGCCCAGTTTGCTGGCACCCTTTGACCCAAAACGATGTATGTATATATCACATGAGCTCCAGATATAATTTAGCGTGGATATATCACGATGGTGCCACTGATACTGTAGATCTGCCACACGGATGACGATGAAGTTCACATTCTTTCTGTATATGTCATCGCTGCTGCTGGTGCAATTGACTACACAATTCAAGAATGCTGCAGAAGCGAAGAAGCCGATCCACATTCCAGACGAGCTAGACGATGTGGTTGATGATGAAGAAGACGAAGAATGGAAAGAATGGGGCAAGCCAAAATCTAAAAGCCCACCACCATTTGACCCCCCTCCGGATATCACAGGGATGGATCCTTCTCAGATCCAGTCCGAGATGCTCAAGAGGCATATTGGCCCTTCTTTTGGCTTTGTCAAGTTACGCTTAGATGAGCCTCGTACAAGGGTATGGATTTATGTGCATGGACTATATGATTTAATCCTAGTTTATGGAATTGTAGACAATGGTATGTGTATATATACATTAAGAATTGTCTTTCCCAGTTTTCGGGTTCTAGTTTATTTACTGAGAACATAAACATTAACCATTGATTGACGTTTTTATGGGGATGCATATATACACAGTATTGATTGAGACCTCGTATAAAAGTTTTTTTTGGTTCGACTCATGGGATTTCAAATTATTGTTTACACATTATTTAGTTATTCAGAGATTCTCAAAGATTTTTTCAGGTATTTCAATTAGAGATGTTTGGCCATATATATATATGAGGCTCTTAGGTTTTGAGTGCATATTCTTCGCTTCTCATCAGATCAAACCCCACAGATATTTTTTGGGTACTACCTTCAGATAGGGGCACAAAGAGAATGATCGATATTGTTTCGTATCCATACTCTAGACCAGTGAGGGTCCGTGGGACCTCACCCTGCCACACGAAACCCCAGCAGGCTAAACCGTCTCAGATCTGTCCGTGGGAGACGGACTAGGTCCTTCAGACCTCAGCAGTGCACAAACCCCCAGACAACAAGTTAGTGGACAGTCCATACCTCCCACTGACCTTTCATCAGGCCAACAAATTTTGTGGAATTTTTTCAGTACTCTTCAGTCAGTATCGGATGTCAGGAGAGATGGGTTTGATCCTCTTTGTCAGGGCATCCTTACATTGTATCAATGTTCCTGCATTGTACCTATTATATTCATGCTTTTTTTTATAGGAGATTGTTTAGTTCTCCAGCATTTTATGGACATCATTGTATTCAACCGTCTGTTTAACCTACCTTGTGGTCATTAGTTAGACATAAATACAATTATTTTATTTTATCTTATCTATCCAGTTTATTTGGAACCACCCTTAAGTGAGCTCACTTGAAATCACTTGAAAAGGCCTCACGCTCAATTCACTTAACTGTCAATGCCGAACTCTGATAAACCTAAAGAGAATTGAACCTGGTCTCATTACAAAGGGCCAAATAATTAACTGAGCTACCCATCAAGGCTAACTTAGTATATAAGTTCTGTGCATATAGAGAATGACATATAGAAAATGAATTGATTGGAGCTCACTGAATGGGATATACACAGTACTATGCACTGAAACTCAGCAGATTGTCTGTATGTGTATTTACAATTCATGGGTTCAGTCGTAGTTGGATTTATGATTTCTTATGATAGAAATGATGGGAACATTGACACTTTCTGCCGTGGCAAGGGATCGGGAAAATAAAAGACTTGTCTGGGTTGAAATAAAGACTGGAAAAAGTGAATTCTTTTTTGTTTATGGATTGCTAATGGAAAATATTTTTTTTTGTCTGGGTGTGTAGTTATTACATAGAGCATTGGTTGAGGCCTGTTATATGGGTTATGTGCATATAGAAAGTGAATTGATCTGAACTCACTGAATGGAATATGCACAGTGCTATGGGTTGAAACTCAGCAGATTGTCTGAATGTGTATTTACAATTCATGGGTTCACTCATAATTGGATCTCTAATATCTTATGATAGACTTGATAGGATGATTGATACTTTCTGGCGTGGTAAGGGATCGGGAAAATAATAGACTTGTTTGGGTTGAAATAAGGACCGGAAAAAGTGAATTCTTTTTCGTTTTTGGATTGGTAATTGAAAAGAAAATTTGTGTCTGGGTTGGCAAGGGTTTTGTTCAATTTAAGCTGGGAATTACCTAGGGAAATAATTGATATATATAGGTTGGTGAAGGATTGGAGAAGTAAATGCTGTGCATTAAGTTGGAAGGTTTGAATATGTAGTTTTGTTTCGGTTGGACAATGATTTGGTTTGAGCTCTGGGTTTCATGATTTGAAAATCAAAATGATTTTAATTTTTTATTTACAAATGGCGCAGGATGAGGTGATTCAGATAGCGAAAAAGTGGACGAATGTGCTGAGGACGGGTTCAATCGAGGCAAAGTTCTCCGCTGTTGATGTCCACACAGTTATGTTTACAATGGAGAAGGGGCAAGACACTGTAGAGGTAAGTTATTCCCCTGAAAGATCACGTGGTCTGAGGTTATTGTGGTGCTAGTGTGAATGTTTGGTATAAAAGATTGTTGGGGAATCGGAAGATAAAGCTCACCATATTAATGAAGGCATCTGTTTCTGAGTTTCTGAACCTCTTACCTTCCTATCTTCAAGTCGCATTACGAAATTGTTAAGGGTTTTCTTTCCCTGTCAGTAAGTGGATATTGACTGACGTAACAAGCCTATAAATTTGATCAAGGGCATCTTCCTAATCTGGTGAAAATATGGTCTTAGAAATTCTAGAAGATGACAAAAATTGCCTGGACTTGCGTTGGAGATTTTGCCTCCTTCTGTATCTCTTAATCAAAGCATGATTGTTAAAAGAATTTGCACTGCTTCTGGACCCATTGTTCACCACCTCTGGTTTATGCTCCTTTGGCAATGTATCTTAAACGTTTTTAATTCTTATTTGCAGAAGGTAAATATTCCTAACTCTCTGTTATTAGAATATTACTTTCTTCTTCTCTTTGTTGGCCTACTTATATGTGAAATGACTTTTCACTTCTTTCCGAGTTTAACTTCCTTGTTTCCATAGTTAAGTGTGGCCTCAAACTAAATGATCAATCTCCTAGATCCTTGTGGTTTTGGATGTGCATCTGTGATCCTTGATACCTCCCCAACCTCTACACCCTAGGATGCCTAGAATTGAGCAAAGCCTATTTAGTTTCTGATTTATTGATGTAATTTGTCAATTCTATTTCTGGGAGGAAGCCTAGATCTGTTTAAAAAAGAATTAATTTAATGCTCCACATGAGTCTCATGAAGCCCAGCCAACTTTATAATCCAGGGTTCTATGGCCACCAGGTTACTGGATGTACGCTAGTTGCTTTTAACACAGTCACGTATATACGCGGATATCCTTAACTGAAGTAGCGTATATGAATCTGAGTATGAAAATGAAAAAGTATCTGATTTGATAATACTGATTCACCCACCCCTCTCAGTATTATTTCCAACACAAATGATGAAGAAAATTAGAATGATAGACATAAACAACAATTTTGATAGAGAGCTTATTTATATTAACTTCCCAGAGATGATTACAATAAGCAAAATCACAAATCAACCTTATATATCAAGCTATCATGCAAAATCACCATAGAAAACTGCCTATTGAAGATAATGAAGTCCACAAGAGTTTTCTTGCTGGAAATGCTCTTAAAGTCTCTTCCAATCCTTCAATTACTCTTAAAAAGTTAAAACCCTTGTTTTTATCAAAGGAATGGTATGGTTATGGAAAAAACTAAAGAGGGGAGAGACTTTTGATAGGAAAGTGTTAAAATTGGCAACTAGGGTTGAATTTCACTCTGTAAGTTTGTACAACTCATTTGGTAGAGATAATTATTGCATTGAATTCCTCCTTACGAGAGGACCAAAATTGATTTAAAGATCACTAAATTTGGACAATGAGAAATATGTTTTTGAACTGAAGCCCACACATGTGCAAATTATCATGGCCGGCTTGGAGTTATTTAGTCATGTGACACCCCTCTCTATCTTATATAAATAGATGTGTCCTCCAACCTCATTATTCACATTCAAGTGCTTGATTATATGACAAATTTATGTCTGAGGTAGCTGAGCTCTTGGAGGAGGACGAAGGGCTGTTTGTTTTGGGTTTTACTTCCGCAACAGGGCCGAGATTCTTCAGAAGGACAGCTGTAGGCCTTGAGGAAAATTCTGAGAAGTTTTGTATGGGTAAATTTGTCCTTGCAGGTCCGAATTCAGGAGCAGAAAGGAAGGCCAAGTTAGTGTATTGTTTTTGGGCTGGTTTGTGGTCAATTTAAGGAAGAAATTGTTGAATTTCCACGACCTTGGGTTTAGGATAGAATCTTAAAATCACTGACGCTACCAAACCGAGAATCTCAACTATTAACTACTTTGCACAGCAGAAATATAAAGCAGTAAATGATAAATCACATATGCATAATATACACAATTTTAAACAAAATTGTACAATATGTACAATCACCAATCTTCATTATATTAATCCAAATCTGATAAATACAACAGTTTATGGTTACAAGATACAATGACAAACTTGACTGCAACACTTCTATGTCGTATCTTGTCCTGCTGGTTTGTCGCACCCGTACTGCTCACTAGTAGTGCCTTAGTCCATTAAGGCCACTATACATCGAGACTCCCAAGAGGGCTACCTCCTATCACTGCTGCAAGTCACGTCTACTACAATGAACATGGGCTCATCAACTGCGCTCTGGGTAGGCCTAATTCCTGAGCTCCAATCTGCCATGCTAGCAACAACTTTAGTCCATCAAAGTGTTGCACTTCGGCACCGTCCTTCACCCAACCTTCAGCTGCTCTTCGTCCTTCAAGATAGCTTGTCTAGGGCTACTTTAGGTAGCCAACATGCTGCCCTCCAATCAGCTCTATGACACTCAATCAACTCATTGTTGATTCTGCACCTAAGATGACACTTCACCACCATTAAATGTCATCTACATGGCACCAACAGGCTGCTCAACAACTGATCCAAACACGGTCAAGCCTTGACCCAATACATCCCTCCAAAACTGCTGCTGTCACCACAGTGCACTGGTGCACTGTTGCTTTCTGGTTAGGGCATCACCTACATCCCTATTCCTTCACACAACTCAGCAACCAGCCCTCAAAAATACCGCGGTTTACTCTAGAGATGGTCCTCCACCCCTATGCTGCTCCTTCTAGCTTTGTTTGACCCCAAACGTAGCTCTTAAAGGCAGCCTAGCTGTTGGCTAAGGCCTATGGCCTAGCACAGCAGCTGCTGTAGCTTACTGCCCCCTCAGAACTCCACCAAACAGTCCTTTAAACAGCAGCCCTATACTCCTTCAATCTTCAGCCTTTCTGCCCTGCAAATGCACCCAATAACAACACCAAATCACGCCCAAAACAGCCCTAGACTTCCACGCTGTCACCTACAGCAACCTAAAGTCTTCCACGCTGTTCCTAGGCTCCTCCACACTGTCCCTTGGCTCCTTTTGCTGCGGCTTCCTCCACGAAATTTCAGAGCTCCTCTTGGTGATGTATTGCCACAAAATGGATGCTTAAATGACCTCAATACGCCTTGTATTTATACACATACAATGGCTCAACGTCTCACTTGAAGTGACACGTATCAAGTCGGCCTACTTGACAACCAAATTAATTTGTCAACTTCAAAAATTCATATCTCTCTAACGACAACTCGGATTCAGACAATTTTCAATGCATTGGAATCGTCTTTCTGAACACTATCATCCTTATCCATCACATGCTGTGAACCCATCATGGTTTTGCCCCAAACACAATGGGTGCCAAAACCTCATACTTGGGTTCCAAACCCACAAACTACCCTTGTGGTGCTTTGCCCTCCAAACCGTGAACCCTAGGGCTTGGAGTACCTCCCAAGCTACACAAATCAACATAAATTCTCTCCTTGTGAGGTCGCACTTCTGAATTGTTGCTTCAGGTAGGGCCGTAAGTCTGTACTAGCCTAGATGGGGGGGCCAAGAGGCCTAATTTGGGTACAGACCAGCCCTAAGGGCCAGCGAAGGGCAGCATCTTTTATGTCAAGCAAAGCCATAGTTGAGAGGAGTTTTGGAGCAGTTAGGGGCCATAGGTTTGCACTAACCTAGATGGGGGAGCCAAGAGGCCTAATTTGGGTATAGACCAACCCTAAGGGCCATTGAAGGGCAGCATCTGGTATGTCAAGCAAAGCCGCAGTTGAGAGGAGGAGTTTTGGAGCAGTTAGAAGGGCCAATAGTGATCTATAAGCAGCCCTAACCAGACCAATCTTCTACAGTAATTTGTCTCCAGCTCAAGAGGGCTCAATTTGATTACTGTTGATAGAAATGTAGTTTTGAGTGGGCCATCTATTTGTCTAAGGGCAGTGATATTAGATCTTCAAATTGGCAAGTTAGTTTTGACTTTGCATTATTGTACTCTCTCTCTCTCTCTCTCTCTCTCTCTACTGAACATTTGATAGTTGATAATAAGAAGTTTTGATCAAGGGTTTTCCCCATCTTGGGGTTTTTTCTTGGCTTGAACCAAATTCATGTGTTCTCTTGTCTTGACTTGTCTCCTGCATTTATCATTTATGTTCTTTCTTCAGTCACTGTCAACGTGATCATGTTTTATGTGATTGCTAATGGAAATGAAATGAATTGAAAAATGGACTAATATGGAACATTGAAGCAGCTGTCCTAACCAAAGAACATGTCATCCTAAAATTAACATGGTATCAGAGCTCAGGTGAGGAAAAGCCCAAGCAAGAGAGAATGCAATCACTAAGAAGCTTGTTGACAAGTCTCCATGAAAATCAAGGCTTTATCACATCAAAAGTTAGAGGCATACCTAGGGCTGAGCTCCTTGTGGCGTTAAATCAAATTCTAGTCATGATCTCAAACCATAGTCACTATGACTAGGCTAAGAACCTAATCAAGGAGTTCGTAACAACAGTTCTGTGCTTATTTTGGAAGACTAATTATTTTTATTTCTGGACGAGTTTGGAGAAACTTCTGTGCATTTGTTTGTGGAAGGATATTTTGTTTCGAAGGTCAAAATCTTCTGTGACTTTGGAGCTAGGGTCGAGCCACTATGGTGGCTTTTTTGAAAGGTTTCCATACTTGTTTTGGAGAGTCGAAACACCAGGCATGTAGCTGGAGTGAGGCTGTGTATGCCCAAAATTATAACGCAAGAAATGAGGCAGATTTTTACAGTTGTTGTGAGGTTGTTCCAGTGCTCTAACCAGGTTCATGATTCCTTAGAAAAGAGACACAAAATCATGACGTAAAAGTGTTACCTATGCTGCCAAGATTCATCAGAAAAGAGACACAGAACTGTGACCTAAAAGGTATGTTCAGAACTCTGGGTGTTTGTGCTAGAGATAGAGCATTGTTTATGTGCCTTTGTTGACCTTGCCGACTACAACTACCTGCAAGTCTGTGAGAAAAGCCTTCAACCCCACAAGGTGTGGTTGGTGGCAAGGAACTAAGAGAAGGGGATGTCACACTAAATCCTCTCTCTCTCTGTTTAAGCTATCTCCTAGGTTAGCTATGCGGGGTGGTCCCTAATACGGAAAACTAAGAAAAAAGGAATGTGAGGTTCTAGGAGAGATGTTAAAGTGAAAGTGGATTACTTTTAATAATTATGAGCAAAATATGATATGAGAAATAAAATCATTAACATATTAAAACCATAAAAATAGTGCCTTGAGATAAATTGCTCAACAAGAATGAAAGATATATTTTCTCCAAGCAAAAGTAGAATGCTTAAAAAAATGAAAGCAAAGCAATCCTAAAATGGAGACAAAGATGTTAGCATGATAATTGATACAAGATATAAAATTCTTTTAAAATATAATCAATGCCTAAATCAAGGCATATAGAGATATCTTGCAAAAGGAAAATCAATTAGTGTTCTACTAGAAAAAGGAAAATGAAACAATGCTTGCCAGCATAAAATATTCAATAATGACAAGTAAAATGGATAATTGCAAGTGAAATCATAAGATGTATTAGCATGAGATGCACCTATACTAGATTTGAATGCAATTAGTCTTGGTTATGTTTAATCTAAATGAGAAGTCCTCCTCTTGAGCTCTTACCGAAGGGTAAAAATTGGGGTGACTGCAAGAAAGAGGGGGCGAGGGCACGGATGTGTCATTAACGATACCCGTCCCCTGAGTCTTACGAGCCAGCGTGTGCCTTCGTTCCTACAAGGGGACAAACCACCTTCATAACTGCAGGGTCACAACGCTTTTACCTTACTTCATACCAGATGGAAGAACTTTCCAAGAAAGTCTTTTTCCTTGTACTTTTTATCAACCAAGCTTATGCTTGGAGGTTAATTTTAGTGAGGTTTGGGGCTTGGCTTGGAAGCCTTCTTATACTAAAATGCCTAGATGAAATGCATGAGTGAGTGCTATTGCTTCCAAGAAAGTATTGATAATAATGCTCAAATAAAAGACAATGCTCAAATAAACAATACCAATATCTTTCAATAGAAAGAGAAAGTGAAACAATTAGCTCAATGTAGCTCCACAAGTTCCAAATATGTTACTTTGCAAGTAAATGAAATCAATGCCAAATTGCTTCAATGGAGTGACACAAGAAAGACCCAACAATAATGATAATGCCACATAATATAAATTGACAATGATAAAGCAATGTGCTTAAGGGACTTGTGAAACCAAAGTAGATGGATAAATTAAACTAGTTTAAGCTTTCCCAGTAAATATAAAATACTTGCTTGTGTTGATTTGGGGTAGCATCAGACATGCTTTAGCCATGAAAATTGGTGGAGATGCTAAAGCACATGAGATCTCCAAGACCCAGAAATGGTTTGGGGAAATTCTATTTGGTGAAAGAGATATTAAAATAATTAGTATTTTTAATGGGTTCCCAAGTCTAAACTTAGGAAAATAAAAATATTAATGGGTGTTAATATAAAACTGGGTTAGAAGGTTCCAAATGACATGACTCAAGCCAAATCCAATCTTAGTCATTGATTAGAGATGTAATCTCAGCCGTTGAAGACTCAACAAAAAAGTATAAGAGGAGGCTTGAAAGTTAGTTGGAGATACACCAAAGTGATCAGTCAGTTCGATTTCCTAGAGCGTGGTTTGCTAAGAGAAATCGAACCAGTGATCAGAGTTGTAGCGAGGGGTAGTGAGTGCAAGGCAGAGAGGCAGAGATAGTGCTGGAAGACCAACACAGAGGCAGAGAGGCAGACATAGATCCAACAGGAGTCACACAGAGGCTAGCAGTGACAGCACAGAGGGCCAGAGGGCCTGCATGAGTGACGCAGAGGCTGTAGAAGTGACACAGAGGGTTAGAAAGGCTGTGCAAAGCCTCAGAGAGTTGACGTAGAGGGTTTCAGGCTGACGCAAAGGCCAGGAGGGTTGATGTAGTGCCTCAAAGAGGTGTTGGAGAGAGTTTCGTGGATTAGACTTTCAGAATATCTGCTTCTGAGGAGAGGTATTACTGGCCGATTATTTTCTCTGTTGGGTGAGCCAGTTTGGCACCCAGTGTAGTCAAGAAAAGTTTCTTAATAATAAAACCCTCAGAATTGCTGCACCGATTTTCCCAAGTTGGGTTTTTCTAGGGACGATTGTCCAAAAATAACGGTGTTCCTTGTGTGCTTTTCTATTACTTTTAGCAGTTAATCTGTAGATGGTTGAGACTGCATTGTGTTTATTTCAATGTTTATATGGTTAAATAACTTGTTAGTAATTAAATAAGTAGGCGAAATAAACCAGATAGTGTAGGAAAATTTCTAATGGGTTAGACTTAGAAATTTCAACATGGTATCAGATGATTGCAGATCACCTGAGAGTTGAAGGCACCAACTGAGTCGGAGAATTTGCAGCAGAAACAACTGTTGTTCCTAAGTAGAAAACAACAAAGAAGCGGTGACACATAGGGCCTACGTCATCAGTTTGAGCCAGAGAGAGGCCAATGCAGAGGCAGAGGAAGGCAAAAGAGGCTCACGAGGAGCCACGTCATCCTACTTCGCCAGGTAGGAGTGACGCAGTTGGCCAGGAGAGCAAATCAGCCTTGTCAAGATTGCGCAAAGCCAAGAGGCTCAGTTTATTTAGTTGGTGGGGCATAGGAAGTTGTGGGCAGATTGCAGAGTGTGAAGCTGGTGGGGTACTGTTGCTATCGAGGCAAAACAGTACCTAACGGGACAAAACCAAGGTAGATGGAGTCGCTACATAAGCAAATTTCTAGCCAAGAAATCCAGATCAGTGTTGCAGGAGCATAGGAGATCGAAGAGGTGCAATTCAACTATTGGCAGGAGGACTTCCAAGAGGGAAGTAGAGACTTAGAGGGAGTCAAAGAGAGAAATTCTAGGGGGGAAGCAGAGACTTAGAGGAGTCGAAAAGAAGAGCAAAGATGGCCATGAACTGACTGAGGGATCAGGAGAGGCTGGATGGGGCGTCCAACTTTGTCATCTGGAAGGCCAGGATCCTGTCTATTCTGGATAGATATCGCATCAAGGCCTTCGCCTTGAGAACCGTGGTTATCCCAGTCGACCCAGCTGATAATGAAAAGTATGAGGATGCGATGGCCAAGGCGAAATGCATAATCCTTGATGGAGTCAAGGATCATGTAGTCTAGCATATTGCTGAGAAGAATACAACAAAGGAAATGTGGGACACCTTGACGAAGTTGTATCAAGGCACTTCTGTGCAGAGGAAGATGCTACTGAGGAATCAACTGTGGTCGTACCAGATGTAGCCGGGGGAGCAGATACATCACTTCCTCAGCAGGTTGCAAGAGATTCAGGACCAACTGAATTCTATAGGGGCCACGCCGAATCAAGAGTTAATGGTGAGGACCACCCTGAACACAATCTCTGAGGAGTGGGAGACATTCATCCAAAGTAGTTTGGGCAGAGCGATTTTTCCAAGATGGGAAGAACTGAGGGCAGCTCTTCGCCAAGAAGAGATCAGACGGTTGACTAAGGTGGGAAGTAGCAACAAAGGAGCCTGGGTCAAGAAAGAGGAGGAAGACGATGCAGCTCTGGCATCTGCGGGGTAGTAGGGGAAGAGGAAGAAAAAAGACCTCTCCAAGATAAAGTGCTTCAACTATGGGGGGTTGGGCCATTATGCAACCCAGTGTCCTAGGAAGAAGAATAAGGGAAAAGCATCTGACTCCAAGGCAGCACCAGGGAAGGCAGAGAAGGAGGTAGAGGATGATGACGATTGTGCCATGAGTGCTCAAGTACCTCTAGAAAAGAGGTGGGGAGACATCGAGCTATAGTTAGGAGGACTACATGATATGAGGGGTAGGATCCTTGAGGCACCCAAACTCTTGGATCATATTTGGCTACGGGAGCCCTGAAGTGACAGTAGCAGGATGGCGGATGTCGGTAGAAGCGGATGCGGATGGAGCGGCAGAACAGTGCAAGAGTGAAGTAGTCCCTTTTAGTGCAGAGAGGGTTGCAACAATGTGAGAGGCACAGAGGAGGTTGCAGCAGTGCAGGAAGGCACATAGAGGTTTGCTGCGGTGCGAGAGGCACAAAGTTGTTGCAGTAAAGGGAGCACAGGTTAGCAGTAGAGAGAGCTTCAACATCAGGAGGGTTTCTAGCCTGACAAGGATGTTAGTAGTTGGGTAGATCAGTTACCATCGTATCAATAACTGAGTTGCAGTGCAGCAGTAGCAGTGGTAGTGCTATAGGTAGCACAATGCAGCATGAGTAGAGAGGGTTGTAATGCAGATGCATAGTTGGGAGGAAGGACTAGCAACAACACAAATGCAGAGGAGCTGTCATATAGATGTAGTAGTGGCAGTGGTAGAGCCATGGGCAATAGTACAAGATGCAGAGTGTAAAGGATATTGGGCAACAAAGCCAAACATTAGCACAGGTACCAGTGCCAGATGATTACGGTGATGCTCAGTGGTGGAGTATAACTGGAGCATATTCCTCGCTAAGAGGGAGTGTTGATTTGGGGTAGCATCAAATGTGCTCTAGCCATGAAAATTGGTGGAGAGGCTAAAGCACATGAAATCTCCAAGACCCAGAAATGGTTTGGGGAATTCTATCGGGTGAAGGAGATATTAAAATAATTAATATTTTTAATGGGTTTCTAAGTCTAAACTTGGGAAAATAAAAATATTAATGGGTATTAACAAAAAACTGGGGTAGAAGGTTCTAAATGACATGGATCAAGCCAAATATAATTCTAGTCATTGATTAGAGATGTAATCTTAGCCGTTGAAGACTCCACAGATAAAGTATAAGAGGAGGCTTGAGGGTCAGTTGGAGATACACCAGAGTGATCAGTCAGTTCGATTTTCTAGAGTGGGGTTTGCTAAGAGAAATTGAACCAGTGATTAGAGTTGCAGCAAGAGGCAATGAGTGCAAGGCAGAGAGGCAGAGATAGCGCTGGAAGAATAGTGCAGAGGCAGAGAGGCAGACGCGGAGCCAACAGGAGCCACGCAGAGGCTAGCAGTGACAACACAGAGGGCCAGAGGGCTTGCGTGAGTGATGTAGAGGTTGCAAAAGTGACTCAGAGGGTTAGAAAGGCTGTGCAGAGCCTTAGAGAGCTGACACAAAGGGTTTCAAGTTGACACAGAGGGCAGGAGGGATGACACAGTGCCTCAGAGAGGTGCTGGAGAGAGTTTCGTGGAGCAGACTTTCTGAATATCTACTTCCGAAGAGAGGTATTACTGGAAGATTATTTTCTCTATCAGGTGAGCCAGTTTGGCACCCAGTGTACTCAAGGAAAGTTGCTTAATAATAAAGCCCTTAGAACTGCTACACCGATTTTCCCAAGTTGGGTTTTTTTTGGGACGATTGTCCAAAAATAACAGTTTCCCTTGTGTGTTTGTCTATTTCTTTCAGCTGTTGATCTGTAGATGGTTGAGACTACATTGTGTTTATTTCAATGTTTATATGGTTAAATAACTTGTTAGTAATTAAACAAGTAGGTGAAATAAACCAGATAGTGCAAGAAAATTTCTAACTGGTTAGACAAAAGAAAAATTGCATGTGTTGTAGTAGATTGCCCAATACAAGTATTTAAGAAATGGAAATGGAAAACATAAACCATTCTCAAATGTATGCTAAAATGAGAATGCATGTGAGTGTTATGATAAGAAACTAATCATGCACAAAGGAGCTTAGCAAGGAGATTAACAAAGAAAATTGGAGTAACTAAACTAAGAGATTAGACCACCTAGAAGCAATGATCCTCCCTCTAAATGGGGAGAAAGGATACCATGGGAAAAATCCCAAGCTCCCTCGCAAGAAAAAATAATCTTTTTATTAGAGATTGGTTACAAAGAGAGAAAAAAAAGCCTTTTGAGAAGACTTCCCAAGGAAACCAAATGAAACTTTTACAACATGCCACTTCCAAGGGCTAGATCTCTTCAAGTAACAACTACAGCAGAGTCTTTGACAAAATCTGAATATACAAGAAAGAAATTTGAAACAATCAAGTCAGCCACAAAGAGAGTTGTACTCAACGCTAAGGAGAGAGGCTAAGCCTCCTCGAGCCCACAGCCTAGTGAGAGAAGGATTCTGCCCTCAAAGTAGAACTCGGCCTTTTGAGAAATGATTCCTCAAATACTCACAGCCTCCTTGAATTTTCGTCTCAAATATGCTCAAAAGGAGCTGCAAAACAAATCCAAAATGAGTGGAAAGATGACATGAAAGAGTCAAAATGTTAATCTACAATTACTGTACAATAACTAGATCAAGACATGCAAGTAGAACTCCATACTTGTCTATTTAAAACCATGTAGCAAATAAAATCTTTGAAAGCACAAGATATTAATCAAGAAAAATATTTAATTTAAATTTAGGTGATCTTGGTAGGCTAGAGGAAAGGAAACTCCCTCTTTCAAAATCATTTGATGAGATCCTTGAGGCAAACCGATTGGGTTCTTCTATTCTTGATCTTGGGAGTTAGTTCATCTATTGGAGAGTTACCCCACGCCTAAGTAAATCCTTCAACCAAATCTAAGGATTTCTACACACTTGGAAAAAGGTGTCAACAATCATAAAGGGATTAGATTATACAATGGAGGAGAAGACTAGAGATTTCACCAAAAATCTTGTAGTGCTCCTCTTCCTAGAGTATTTCTCTAACCCAAAAACCATACAAGGTAGCTTGCATATGTTAATCCAAACACGTGGAAAAATGATAACTAGCATAATCCAACATACATGTAGAATGTAAATCACAACAATTGAAATAACATCACCTCAATAAATGGAAGGAGAACACCAACACAATAGTACCCCAAAGTCTCTTTATTATATGAAAATGATTACAAAATCTAGTAGAGTCTCCGTAAGCCCAGTAGCTCATTCTAAAGATACAATATGAGAGCCAAAGGCTCATTTAAATATAACTATGGGAGGCAATCCCAATGAAAAATGAAATGACAAGTGTAGTAATGGAGCCAAACCCAATGTAGAAGTGATTAAACAAGTGGTATGAGGTGACAATCCCAAAGAGAAATTCGAATTTGTTGAATGGCTCCAATGCCAAGTGTAAAAATCGAATTCTGGCAAGTGGACATCATTTTCTTCTTCCCTTGTGTGCCAAAGTCGAATTTTATGATGGAATGACAAGTGTATATGGGTGGTAACCCATGTGGGGACAATTTCCCACAAAAATACCCACCAAATATTCTCCCAAATCCTCCCAAATGTGCATTAACTTCACAAATTCGAATTTCCAAGTAAACAACTTTCTCCTTTAATGCCAAAAATTCGATTTTATTTGAGCACATGTCCTTTCTTTGATTTTAGGAGTCCACGTCACCTTGGGACTTCACTTTAACTCCTCCATAATTTTCCACCTCATTTCCACAACATTTAGCATGCGCGGATATTTATTTTTCTCCATTTATTTAATTTTTGGCTTAATTAATTGCCATATTTCGCACTAAACTTAGGAAAAGTGGTTTTGATGGTTAAAGACACATTTTTAACCTCTCAAAGTGTCATAGTATAAATTTGAGGGTGATAGGTGCAAATGTCATTACTCATACCCCACACAAATTCTCTAAACATCACTTATTACATTACAAATACAATTTTATTAGCAATTTCCGCAGTGCGAAAAATCAAAAAATTTAAAAAATGACTACCTAGACCTAACCAAATTCTACGAAATTTTTTGTGTGATTTAATATGGTAATATACATCGACTCTAGACACTAAGATGTGTTAAGGGCTCAATCTTCAAACCGTCACCCTGGCTTTGGGGTAAAAAGTGAGTGAGAAAACGCAGAAAACTATTCGCCTCTGAAAAAGAAGGGATAATTAACTAGATAAAAAAAACACCCCAAGGTGTACTCATTTTCTAATTGAGTCCCAACATCCTAGGCCTGTTACATACTCAAAACTCATCATTACTGTCAGGCCAGACAGTAACTCCTCAAGGCAAAAATGATTCGTGTGTATTATTCCATCAGGTAGGTCTTCATTATATACATGAGGGAGAGACTATTCACTTCATCTCCCGATGACTATTCATATTACTTATTTATTTATTTACATTATATTCACCCAATCCTGAGGATTAGGTGTCAACATTCCCCCCCTTAATCTTAAGGGATGTTGGTGAGTCCAAGCATCATTCTGAATCGTTCAAGCTTTTCTCTTCCAAGTGCTTTGGTGAAGATGTCTGCAATTTGCTCATTAGTGGAACAATGACAGAGATGGATTGTTTTGGCCTCAACATGATGTCGAATCAGATGATATTTAATATTGATATGCTTTGTTTGATCATGAAACTTTGGGTTCTTGGCCAACTTTATTGTAGAGGTGTTGTCAATCATGAGTGGAGTTGATTGTACTTGTTTTACCTGCAAATCTTCAAGAATTTTCCTGAGCCACACAATTTCTTTTGTTGCTTCAGCTGCTTCCACGTATTCTGCTTCTGTTGTGGAATTTGTTGGAACTGATTGTTTGTGTGATCTCCATGAGACAGCTCCTGATCTAAGACTCATAGCATATCCTGAGTAGATACCGCAGTTTCTTTGTCTCCATCGAAGTCTGAATCAGAGTATCCAATCAAGCTGAAGTTGTCCACCTGTGTATACTTGATTCCAAGGTCTTGAGTTCCCTTCAGGTACCTTAGAACTCTTTTTGTAGCATACCAATATCCCTCACAAGGCTTTTGCATAAACCTGGAGAGGATTCCAACAACGAATGAAATTTCTGGTCTGGTAGTAGTTAGGTAGTTGAGACTTCCTACAAGCTGTCTATACTTTGTTGCATCCTCAAATTCCTTTCCTTCAATAGATGCGAGCTTTAAGTTTTGTTCCATTGGAGTAGAAAGAGGATTGCACTTTGTCATGCCAAATCTGTTTAACAAATCTCCAATGTATTTCTTTTGAGAAAGAAATATGGATTTTGGATGTTGGGTTACTTCAATGCCCAGATAGTAATGAGCGTAGCGCAAATCAGTCATTTCAAAAGTTTTTCCTAATTCTTTCTTTATGGATGCAATGTAGCTTTCATTGTTCCCTGTCATTAAAAGATCATCTAGATATACTACAAGATATACAACTGTTTTGCCAACTTTCTTGGCAAATAAAGTTGCATCATCAAGATCAAAATGATTGAAGTTGAGTTTCAGAAGATGCTCAGTTAGCTTTTCATACCAGGATCGTGGTGCTTGTTTGAGGCCATACAAGGACTTCACAAGTTTGCATACTTTATGTTCATGTCCTTTCACAGCAAATCCTTCAGGCTGGGACATAAAAACATTTTCTTTTAGATCTCCATTCAAGAAGGCAGTTTTTACATCCATTTGATGGACTTTCCAACCGTTCTGAGCTACCAGTGCAAAGAGTGTCCGGATGGTGGCCCATTTTGCTGTGGGAGCAAAAGTTTCCTCATAATCGACCCCTCCTTCTGTGCAAAACCTTTTGCCACAAGCCTAGCTTTGTGCTTGTCAAGTGAGCCATCAGCTTTGTACTTGTTCTTGTAGACCCACTTGCAGCCAATTGGTTTGGTTCCAAATGGAGGATCAACCAGCTTCCAAGTGCCGTTCTTTATGAGGGCATCATACTCCTTTTGCATTGCTTTTTTCCATTCATCATGAGAAGCAGCTTCTTTAAAGGAAGTTGGTTCAAAATCTGTAGACAAGTTCAATTCACAATCATAAGAAACATCCATATCAACAGGTGAATTAGAGTCATCTACATCACCTCCATTTTGTCGGTTTGCA
>APFE031711399.1:414498-428102 GCA_000404065.3 Pinus taeda
ACCAATCATTTTTCCAAGAAGCAAGTGAAGCATTAAATAAATCTTCATTTACTCCAATATTACATTGTGCCACAACATAGTGAGCGGATTCAGGTGATTTACCTTTGTCTATATCATCAGTTTTACCTTTTTGTTGGTTTCTTTTCTGGTCAATTTTGTCCCATGGTAGCTTGCATGTAGAGGCATCATGTGATCCATTTCTTTCGCAGCGAATGCAATGAAAATCTGCCTTTTCTCCTTGAGAATGTCTGCCCCCGCTGCCTCTGAAATATCTTCCTCTTCCTCTTGAAGAATCTTGAGTAGGATGCTTTTCTTTGTGAGCAAGGCACACAACCTCTTCAGAAGATTCAGGGACTGTCTTCTTTCCAAAAGCTTTCTCTCTTTCAACAAACTTTTCACAAGAGAGTCAAAGGTGATATCTTTGATATTTCCATTTGTTTGCAATGACTCAAGATAATTGGAGTAAGTAGGATAAAGTGCCTTGAGAAAAGCGATAAGATGAATATCCAATTCAACCTTAGTGGATTTGATATCATGCATTATAGACTTTACTTCAGATGCAAGAGCAAGAGGATCATTATTTTGCAGTTTAAGAGGAAGAGTTTAATCATGAGTTGAACAACTTCAAGTGCAGAATGTGAGTCATAGAGTTCTTTCAGCTTTTGTAAGGCTTCAAAGGCAGTTGAATATGACGAAATATGGCGACTCACCTCTTCATTTACAGATGTTGTGATTAATGCATAAGCTTTGCTATTCTTGTTTTCCCAAATGTCGAGCTCTTTGTCTGAGGTAAGCTGTATTGGTTCATTGTCTCCATCTCCGACACACACTCCTTTCCACAACTCATTGAAAATGAGGGTGTGCTTTATCATTCGGGACCATTCAGGATAGTTTTCCTTGCCAGTGAGAACTATTCCCACCATGGATATGATTGAATGCATACTGTAAAAAAAACTTTTGCTGGTAAAAAAATCTGTGTACAGTATTTAAAAAAAATACTTATGCTGGCAAAATGTGCTTTTGATGTAAAAAAATGTGCTTTTGATTTTTTTATTTATTTTAACAAAAGCTCAACCCATATGGTTATTGCAACAACATTCGACATTTTCTAAAACACATACAACCAGTGAGGTGGTGTGGGAAAACAGTATGGCTACCGGTGCACATGTATTAAAATGATGTAAACAATATCCAAAAGCCACAAACTTATTCAACACTGCCTTTTGGAGAACACCCAAGAGCATTACGCAGAACAATACATTCATGCAATCACAATCGAATACATGTTTCATAAGCTATAAGAATCTGCCAAGCACTATGACCACTGCAACACGAAGATGTAAGGCCCTCATCAACCAAAACTAGGAGCATATAATTGTAAAATAAAGGCTCAAAATTGAAATACTGCTCCTTTGCATAGCTACTCGAGCCAGAACTACAAAGAGATTAAAAAAACAAAATGTTTCTTCCTGATAAATATCTACAATCAGCTTTTCCAAATCCCTGCGGCTGCTCCGTCTTCCATACTTTCTCTGCAGAAACTAGAGGCAGTGGAACTGGTTCTAATCATTCGAACCAGGGCGCGTGGAAGGTTCGGTCTTAGAACCGCCACCCAACGAATTTTGCTTTAACCAACCGCTCAAAGGGCTCTTCAGAGAAGGATCAGATGGAGCATACTGGAGAATTCAGAGATGAGTATTAGTGAAATGGATATTGATGAATTGAGGGAGACTCTTCATAGGCAAAAAGAAACGATAGATCAACTAAAGTACAAGCTTGACGAGGAGGGGAACGCTTCCGGCGTTGTAGCAAAGGAACATAGCAGCGTATAGGTCAATGCGTGAAGCAGCGTTCAGGCCACTGCGTGGAGCAACGTTCAGGCCACTGCATGGCACTAGCGTTCAGTATGCAATGTTTATGCACAGGGCTTTGTATGCAATGTATTATGGAGCAGTGTATGGACAATGCTTTGTATGCAGCGTATTATGGAGCAGTGTATGGACACCAACGTTTATGGACAACGCTTTGTATGCAGCGTATTATGGAGCAGCGTATGGACAACTCTTTTGAATGGAGAGCAGAGGAGTAGAATAGGGAGTTACAAAGGGCATAAAAGCTCAAAAAATGGAGCTAGCTCTGATACCATGTCAGGCCAGGCAGTAACTCCTCAAGGCAAAAATGATTTGTGTCTATTATTCCATCAGGTAGGTCTTCATTATATACATGAGGGAGAGACTGTTCACTTCATCTCCCGATGACTGTTCATATTACTTATTTATCCATTTACATTATATTCACCCAATCCTGAGGATTAGGTGTCAACAATTACTAGCATCACTTATTACAATTCCCTGCAAGGTGTGGAATTTGGGTAGAAGAAAGATGATGAGAAAATAGAAATAGAGTAAAAACTTTGTTGGCTGATGATATCTGATGGTACAAGTGTCCTCTGGATCATCCTTGGGCATGGAGTCTTCATATAATCATCAAGTGCCACTCTAGTGGTCAACAGCCTTTAAGGCCTGCACTTATGCGGCTTGTTAGAAGATCAATGCAGCGTTATGTCAAAGGTTCATGTGCCCTAATCTTCAGTTCTTGTGAAAATGAAGATTGGACAAAGATTCTAGTCATTGTAAATGTGATGTTTAGACTGTGTTCAATAATGTTTGAACAGTCATAGCAATGATGTAAATGTAATATATTATGTCTCTATCTAATGAAAAACTGTGCCCTAGTTTGTGGGGCCCTGTGAGAAATTTCTGAGTAAGTTATGGTTTTTGAAATAATGGGAATGTCTGGCCCTAATCTGAGTAGAAAATATAAATTGATGAAGCTTGCTAGGACCGCAGATTAATCTTTGTAGTGCTTGGTAAAGGTGATTTCCTAAGGCTATTCAAAGCTACTTCAAGGAATAATTGAGGCCTAACCTAGAAACATCCTGATCCTTGTCATCATATTAAGAGGAAACGTACAATGCTCTACTGAACAACGGAGGAGGCAGTGAGTTGTTGGATTGTCATGATTTCAGATCACTAGAATTCACTCAATGCATAAACAGTATGAATGCATGCTTGAAACATTGTGGCTCTGAAATCTTAAATGCCTCCAATGTCCAGTATAGAGGCATGAAGTAGCAGTGCAGTGTCAAAATTCCAGCAACACGCATTTGAGATACGGTCCTGAAGAAGTCATTCCTCCTTCCTTAAGAAAAAAACTCTGAGTACTCTATTCCCTCATTTGTTGAAAGATTTGTCTTAAATGAATTATGTGACAATTCTGTGGTAAATCTAACACAATCACTTCATAATATTTCAATAAAACCATCAGTGAAGGACAACATTGTTGTCTTGTTTTATGCCATCTCAAATCTATGGAATTAGGCTTATCGTCTCACAAGAAAAGGCTTATCACCTTGCTCTCAGTCTTGGACAATAGCATAAAAGGATTATCATACAGCGAGAAGAATATTTGCTGACCTGTGGAGATAGTATGAGTCTCAGCGAAATAAGAACAATGACTTCAGTGCGCGCGCACACACACACATATATCTATATACACACAATCTGATCTACTTGAGCCTGTGGAGAATTTTGATTTACAGTGGTAATATTGTGATTAAATAAAAGTCTATACTAAAACCATAATGTATTCACATCAGTGAATATTTGGTCACATTGGAAAGAAGGAAAGCTTAAGGCACTAGAAGCATTTTTGAAATTCATCTTGAAGCCCTGTATCAACCTCATTGAAAAAAGCAGTGCTAGAGGATCATCTCAGGCTTGTATAGATGTGGCAGAGATGTGTACAAGTTGATAGTGAAGTGTGGATCAACAGACCTGTGGACACTGTTATTGATATTCTTGACAGGCATCTTCAGTGGCACATTTTGCATGATTAGACATCTTCAGGGATTACAGGAGCACATTGCCAGACTTGAGGTCTTGATGAGCAGTTGGTTAACTTTGCACCTTGCCGATTATGAGCTTATGATGCCACCAATATCCTTTATGACATAAATCACTTCTCTTGATAAACTACATAAATTATTTTGGATCCTCCATTGGCTTGAGAAATAAGTCAATGATTGTATTAATGAACACCATGTCACTGGTTCTAGGCTACTGCAAGTGTTCATCATCCAATAACAAGTATTAGATCCTTGAGAGTAGAAATCAGTTTTTCAACAGTTTAAGAGTTCCGTTGCCATATCCTTTTGTAACAACAATGGATCTTTCTGCAGTATCTGATTCCTGATATGCATTGCTTGGGTTCTCTCTGGACTATCTGGATTTTAGAGTGTGGCAGATGATGTTAGGATCAGTAAGGACTAGGACTTTGAATTGGGTTGCATAAGAAACCCTGACATAATCAGATTTGAAGCAATCTACATCACTATGTCCTATCAAGAAACTAGAAAGATCTATGATATCCCTGTATGGAGTCTAATTAGAAGAAGTCTTGAAGCAGTCAAAAGTTCAAGAGCCAAGAAAGAATATGGTGATGAAGGTTGCAATATGAGCAACCTTGGAAGTTTCCTCTTTTAAATAACATGGACCACACCCTTGCAACAACCCCTATAATCACAAAGAACAATGGTCGGATCATTGGAAAGCCTAGATTTTATGAAGAATGGTTGCATGGAAACAAATGCCTGGATGCGAAGGGCCTCCATATGATGGATTGGTAGCTGTCATGAAAAAACTGGTTGATTGGATGATCTCATGGAAGGATTTCTTCATCCTCGTTGAAGAAGGACCATGATGATAATTTTCTCTCTGATTTGGATTAAAGAAGTTTACAGATGCAACTGCTGTATGATAAATCTTCATATTAAAGATGAGGGGTAGATTGATGAAGGCTTGATGTCCAACTAAAGTAAGACTTCAGAGGGAGCTACAGGATCCTTGGCATAATGTTTTATGTTTAACTCTGATGATTAGCTATATCTCCAAAGCTGCATGGAAACAATATGATTATGATTCAATTAATTGAATGAATAACTTTGGCACATGGGCCAAAGGAATAATGGAAATAATGGTAGCAGGTTGCAGACAACTCGATGGTTATGTTTTGGGCAAGGTCATTTCCTCGATATTTAGAGGGTGCCATGGTCAAAGATGCAACCACTGATGATATCTATCCAACATATGATGATCCTCTCATTCATCAATATGAGAGAGAGTTGACCTTTAAAGTCAAAATGAAAGACAAGTCTGATAAAATGGAGGAGCTGCTATTTCAGATATAGACAACTTGTGGGGATCCTACTGGTAGTGTGAAGAATGGAAAGAACACATCTAGGTGTTGTATCTCCTAGGATCCACCTTTATGTTGTGGATGAATGAAAGACTGAAGTTCATTGCTCTAGGATCACCATTGAGGCTGAATGTATAAAGCAGCAAGCATGGCTTATTATGAAGCCATTCAGTTGAAGAAGCTCTTCAGTGAGCCTTTTGTGCACATGCTGGAAACCACATGTTAATTTTAGGATAACAATGGTATGTTCTATGCTTAGAGCAACTTTACTTCAATTTCTTTAGTAGCCCAATATCAATATCTAGTTTAGCAATCACATCATCATGATAGCAAAATGCAGATAGAACATAGACAATAACATTAGAAGACAATCCAAGACAAGAGGACATAAGATATGAGGGACAAACCCCAATGTGGGGAAACCCTTGATCAATTCTTCTTATAATTCTTCAAAAGTTCAGCACAGAGAGAGAGTACAATATATAATTTTCACTTGTCCAATCAAAGTGAAATCTGATCAGTCAAACCGCACTAACAACAAGCCTTAACTAGAAAGTCAACGCTGCTCAACAGGGCATAATTCTTCCTCTAATTCAGCTCGGTCAAACCCAATCAACTCGGCCTCCAACAACAAGTCAAATCAACCCAAGAACAGTCCGAAAAAGTCCAGTCAAACCTAGTAACAAGCCCTAGCACAGTCAACACTGGTCAAAAAGAGGTCAAACAACCTCGGATTTCGTGCCCAAAACTACACCCTATCCAAACAAAAATCCTTCACCCAAAACCACACTCAAAACAGGTCAACGCTGGTCAACGTAACTCAAATCAGCCTTCTATAATTTTCAGTCAATTTTGGTCAATATAGGGACAACAAAAGAATAGTACCTTCTTCGCATGTGTGGTGAGAGAGAAGCTTCAGAAATATGTACCCAATCAAGAGAGGTGTGAGTGAATGAAGTGTCCAAATGAGGAGGAGGCACCATGTATTTATATGCAAACGTTGAGGATGAATAGATGTGACTGTTGGGCTTCTGAGCCTACATGAGTTTGCTGGCCGACCTTGACAATTTGTCCATAAACAAAATAAATTCATAATTCCATTTGTACATGTCAGTATGGGATGATCTTTAGATCAATCCTACACCTCTCGGAGAGAGGAATCCAATGAAAGTATCCGCTGCCTCATATGAGTTGTCCATGGTAAAGTTTGGCCCTATTTGCCAAAATTAACACTCCCTCTCAACTAGGGAGAACTTCACCTACCAAACTGTCTGACAATCTATACCATCCCTGTCTCTACTTTGCTTTGCTCTATTGAATCAAGAAGAAAGAAGAAATTATCGAGAATGTATCATACCATTCTCCACTGACCTGAAGTCAGCCTCCAATAATAGAGAGTGTGTCAAACCACTCTTAACCGATCCGAAGTCAGTTTCCATTGATCCCAGATCAATATCAACATCCTAACATAGGGTGTATGGTAGTACATGATGCATTCATTGGTAGTAGTATGGTCCTATCCTCAATTCCCTACTCATTGGCCAGATGTGAGGTACTTTCCATGAGTCCCAGACTGCATGGGTAGGATGTGCTGGCAAGAGAAGGTGAACCACTCATCTTGCTCATATGCCATAGGAGAAGGTGAACCATTCATCCTATGCATACGTCACCATGGGGTATCACAGGGGAAGGTGAACCACTGGCCCTGTACATCGCACACCATTAGGGGAAGGTGAAACACTCACCCTATGGTCGCTCATCGCTCCAAGAAGTACCCCAAGCAACCCAAAGCTCCTAGAGCTCAACATCCATCTCATACGGGACCCTCATAAGAAGGTCTCTCCACGACTCCAAGTCGTTCACGGAAGGTTAAGAATTTGACCTTCCTTAGGGGCTTTGTAAGAATATCAACGACCTAATCATCAGTCCCAATGTGTTGGAGCCTTATTGCTCCCCGTTGTACCATATCTCGATAAAGTCTTAGCTGATATCAATATGCCTGGAGTGGTCATGAAACATGGGATTCACCAAAAGACGAATCCCACTGTGGTTGTCGCCTATGTCACAAGGTTCGTCGAACTTCAACCTTGAGGTTCAAATTTTGGCGAAACTTAAATTTTTTTTGAGGTTTGGCGAACCTCATCGAACCTCATAGCCATTGACCAAGTCCATAGATCAAAACTCATAGCCTCAGGTCACAAGTCAAGCTTGTAATCTATCTTTGCAATTTCCATGTCCGTGATAACATATTTTATGTTTATTGATGTTGATTTCTTACTATTTTATCCTATATCTCATTTTACATTCCATATATATATATATATATATATATATATATAGAAAATCTATATGGACGAACATAATGGCGAACCTCATCAAAAAATTTGAACTTGAACCGAACCTAATCATTGTCGAACCCAGACTCGAACTCGAACCATGTGACTTAGGTTGTCGCAGAAGATCACGGTGGTATCCAAAACATGTACAAACAACTCACTAAAGAGCTTCCTCAACCAAACAACTTTACAGGGGGCCAAACTTGCAGTAATGTATTCAGCCTCAGCAGTGCTCAAGGCAACGGACTTCTATTGCCTGCTCATCCATGATATCGAAGCATAACCTAGAGAGAAGCAACATCCAGATGTGCTTTTACGATCCACCACGCTTCTAGCCCAGTCTACATCAGAGTAACCATGGAGCCTCACATTCCCCGGTAGTGTATCTCAGTCCATAAGTGATTGTGCCCCGAAGATATCTCAAGAGATTCTTGGCAGCAATCCAATGTATGTGATGAGGCTCGACCATAAAGTGACTCAATGTATTCACTACAAAACATATGTTCGGACGGGAGTTCACCAAGAACAACAGGGACCCCACGAGTGGACGATACTCAAAAGGATTTCCCAAATCGGGCCCAGAGCACTTCCGCTTAACTTCTTGAAGTTAAGTTCCATTGAATTAGTCACGGACTTGCAGTCCACCAACCCAAATCTTTTAAGTATCTTCACAATATATTTTCCTTGAGAAAGGAAAATCTCACCTGGCTTTTGCTAGACCTAACCCTAGGAAGTAATGCATCATTCCTAGGTCCTTCATCTCGAATTCAGAAGCCAACTCCCTCTTACATTGATGAATAAGAGGGTCTGCACCAGTCAGAAAGAGATCATCCACATAGAGTACCAAAATGAGAGGTCTATCATTCTCAACCTTAAAATAAAGGTTTGAATCAACTTCACTTCTCGTAAATCTCAGCTTCATTAGATAGCTATCGATCCTTTCATACCAAGCCCGGGGTGCTTGTTTCAACCCATAGAGGGCTTTCTTCAACCTGCATACATGTGTTTGACGATCTTGAACTTTGAACCCCTCAGGTTGTTCTACATAGACTTCCTCCTTAAGTGAACCATGCAAGAAGGCAGTCTTGACATCCATCTAGTGTAGATTCCATTCTTGCGAGGTGGCAAGGGCTATAATCGAACAGATGGTGGTGTAGTGGGCAACCGATGCAAATATCTCATCATAATCTACACGTTCCTTTTAAGAGAAGCCTCGAGCAATGAATCTAGCCTTGAACTTTTCAACACTTCCATCAACTCCATGCTTGATCTTGAAGAGCCATTTCAAGGTGACAACGGATTTGTCCTTGGGTCTAGGAACCACATCCTAGATATCATTCTTCATAATCGACTCATACTCTTCGTTCATTGCATCCTTCCAAACTTGGTGCTTTGCAGCTTCTTTGAATGTGCAAGGCTCAAATTGAACAATGGTGCTCATTGCAGTTAAGTACCCTTGGTACCTATTCGGCTTCTTTCTTTCATGAAAAGTCCCCCTAGGTGCAACATGTCTTTCGACATCTTCGAGAGTCTCCCTAAGCCATGCGAGTCTCCTTTTTAAGGAGGAGGGCTCACGAGGGGGTGGATCAATGGGATCCTTTGGTCCTTCAGCATCAAGTATCGACTCATCCTATGGTTCTCCCTGCTTTACTGAATCTACTTCTTTGTCCTTCCTTGGAAGAGGAAGTTTACTAATCTTCCAAAGGGCAGCATCCTCATCAAAGTTGATATCATGAATTATCGCCCAAGGATTGGATCCACCCCTGGGAGGCGCCCTAGAACCTCCAGGCGACAACCCAAGATGCCCACAGGACAACAAACTTTGACAAGCTTCTCTCGGTTTTCTTCTCTCGACCTCGGATGTTAGGAGTAGGAACTAGGCAGGAGACTCCTTCCCCCTTTCTTCTTCTTCTCCTTCTCTGCTTCATCGTAGTGCTTTGTTTCAAAGCCGAGAGCTTCTAGCTTCTACATTTACATTTACTTAGATTATAGATGTATTTTATGCTTTTTAAGAAATGTTAAAGGGGACCGTTTGGTCCACTGGCTTGGCATGATGTAATCATTGTAACTGACAGCCCCGTTGATCTATTATGGTCATTTGTTGGACATTAATAAAATTATCTTATCTTATCTTATCTTTGACCAAGCGCATAGATTCTATATGCCTTAGAGGTTTCGCTATAACCCACAAATGTTCATTTCTTCCCAAAAGCATCCAATTTGCTTCCCTTTTCTTTCGGCACATGAAAGTATACGGGACTACCAAAAATTCTAAAGTGAGAAACATCAGGTTTCTTACTGATGAAAACTTCTTCGAGAGTTTTGGAATCCAACGCTTGATGAGGACATCTATTTTGAACATACATGACGGTGTTTGTAGCTTCAGCCCATAAGAACATCAGAAGGCTTTGATCATGAGGCATGGCACGAGTGACTTTTACAAGAGAACAATTCTTCCTTTCAACAACACCATTTTGCTCAGGAGTATATGCGGTAGTAGTCTCCCTCTTAATGCTAGCTTCTCTACAAAAATTTTTGAACTGATTTGATTCATATTCAGTTCCATTGTTGGTCCTCAATATTTTCATCTTCTTCCCAGTCTTATTTTTGACCAAAGCTTTGAAAGAATGGAACCATGAGAATACTTTGTCCTTTTTCTTGAAATATATCCAAGTCTTGTGAGAGAATCATCCATAAAGATAGCATAATATAAGTATCCTCCTAATGAGTTCATGGGCATTGCACCAGATAGATTAGAATGAATCAATTGCAATATGTTAGTAGTCTTGCTATCACTTGAGGGGAATGGTCCCCTTGTATGCTTTCCTTCGGCACACCCTTGAAAAACACCTTCACGTTCTACTTTAAATTTGGGCACGCCTGTCACCATCTTTCTTACATCAGGTAGAGCCTTGTAATGTAGATGAGCTAACCTCTGGCGCCATAATTCGGATTGAAGTGATGTGTCACAAGACTTAGCTCCCATTGGGCTTCCTCCAACTTGATATAGGCTATCAACCCTGAAGCTAAGTGTAAATGCATCTTTGAAATTTTTATTCCACACACATACCTTTCCATCGATGAATGCCACCTTGAATCTTTTTTCCTCCATTGTTGAGATAGATACCTGGTTCTTCTTTAGATCGGGTACATATAGTACTTCTTGTAGATGAATGGTGTTACCTGGATTCAATTGAAGAGTAACGTTCCCAACTCCCTTCACGGGATAGGTAGCATTGTCGCCAAGGATAATTTCCAAATTTGTATCCTTTTCAATCAGATTTGAAAGAGCTTTCTTATACCCAGTGAAGTGCCTAGAGGCATCACTATTAATCAACCAATTTCCCAAATTGTAAGAAGGAGATGTAGTAGAAAGGGAAGATATAAGATAGAATTCTTTTTGCTTGTTATAAAAAGCATTAGATTCATCAAACCTGGTGTTTCTTGATCTCTTGGGAGGGCAACCATTTCCTTGATGAGCAACGGGGCATTCCTTTTTCCTTGGTTGTTGAATCTGCCATTCCTTTGATTGTTGTTGCCCCTGAAATTGTTGTTGTTGTGGTTGTCATCATCATGAGGTGTATCCCTTCTATTAGGACACTCCCTAGCATAGTGACCAAACTTGTTGCAAATGAAGCATCTTCCCTTCCTTCCATTTTTGAAACCGGGCCTTCCTTGACATTGCTTCTTTGAACCTGCATTATTCTTCTTTTTAGCATGAGCGGAGAATGTAGTAGGATCATTCCTATTTGAAGGCATATCTAGTTCCATCATCCTTGTTTCTTCTTGAGAACATCTAGTCAACAATTCTTCAAAACTCGGAATCCTGTCATTGTTAAGAACAATAGTGTTGAACACATGCCATTCATGAGGGAGTCCTCCAAGGGCAATGAGAGTAAGCTCCCTATCAACAATAGTTTTTCCAATTAAAAGAAGACCATTTTTGATCTCAGTAATCCTCATGAAGTAGGATTGAATATCTTCATTTCTTCCCTTCTTTATATCCTTCAGCTTGTTCTCGAGGAAAATAATTTGGTCTACATTGCTAGATTTGAACATGCCAACCAACCTGTCATATATCTCCTTTGATGTGTTTAATTCGGAGATGTAATCAACTAAATGCTTATGAATAGAATCCCTGATGATCTTCTTGGCTTTGACTTCACCCTTCTTGTACTTTGTCTTAGTAGCAGCTGGTGCATTTGAAGGTGGTTCCGAAATCTTTCCCTACACATAATCCATAACATCTTGCTCTTCTAATGTCAAATCAAGAGACATCTTCCATGCATGATAATCAGACTTATCATGAAGCTTATCATCAAACTTGAAGTAGGATGTGGAGGCCATTGAATCTTGTCTTTGATCAATGATTGCTCCTCTTAGTGATTGCTCTTCTCACTCTTGCTTGGGTTTTGTCTTCACCTCAATGCTGATACCATGTTAATTTTAGGATAATAATGGTATGGTCTATGCTTAGAGCAATTTTACTTCAATTTCTTTATTAGCCCAATAACAATATCCAGTTTAGCAATCACATCATCATGATAGTGAAATGCAGATAGAACATAGACAATAACAGTGAAAGACAATCCAAGACAAGAGGACACAAGATATGGCACCAGCCAGGGACAAACCCCAATGTGGGGAAACCCTTGATCAATTCTTCTTATAATTCTTCAAAAGTTCAGCAGAGAGAGTATAATATACAATTTTCACTTTCCCAATCAAAGTGAAATCTGATCAGTCAAACATCAGTAACAACAAGCCCTAACCAGAAAGTCAAATGCTAGTCAACAGGGAAAAATTCTTCCTCCAATTCAGCTTGGTCAAAACTAGTCAACTTGACCTCCAACAGCTAGTCAAATCAACCCAAGAATAGTCCAAAAAAGTCCTGTCAAACTTGGTCAACAAAAGTCAACACAACAACAAGCCCTAGCACAGTCAACGTTGATCAAACAAAGGTCAAATTGCCTTGGATTTCGTGCCTAGAAATGCGGCCTGCCCAAACAGAAATCCTTCACCCAAAACCGCACACAAAACAGGCCAACGCTGGTCAACACAAGTCAAATCAGCCTTCTACAATTTTCGGTCAATTTTGGTCAATGCAGGGACAACAAAAGAAAAATCCTTTCTTCGCACGTGTTGAGAGAGAGAAGCCTCAGAAATCCGTACCCAATCAAGAGAGATGTGTGAGTGAATGAAGTGTCCAAATGAGGAGGAGGCACCTAGTATTTATATGCAAACGTTGAGGATGAATAGACGTGACTGTTGGGCTTCTGAGCCTACATGAGTTTGCTGGCCGACCTTGACAATTTGTCCATAATCAAAATAAATTCATAATTCCATTTGTACATGTTAGAATGGGATGATCTTTAGATCAATCCTTTACCTCTTGGAGAGAGGAATCCAATAAAAATATCACTGCCTCATATGAGCTGTCCAAGGTGAAGTTTGGCCCTAGTTGCCAAAATTAACAAGCATTGTTGTATATTGCAGAGTGGGATTTAGAGAATCCCGTGTTCCACAACTGTTCTAAGCATATTGGCATCAAGTATCACTTTATTTGGGACATGGTACAAGAGGGAGCAATCAAGCTCCATCATTCTAGGATGGATGCGTAGGTGACCGACATCCTCACAGAGTCTCTTGGTAAGATCAATCTTATCTTCCCTCAAAAAGAGGTTGGGAGTTGTGGAAAGACCCTACTATGAGGGTATTGGTTGAACATTGAGCTCTGGGATCTCTTGGGGGACTGGGGTACTTCTTGATATTATGTTCGACCATAGGGTGAGTGGTTCACCTTCCCCTATGGTGGTTGTCATGTGTGTAGGGTGAGTGGTTCGCCTTGTTATGAAACCAGCTCAAGAAAAGATAGAAAAGATAGATCAATGCCTTAGAATTCAGCCTCTTCGAGGGGGCAACCTCCTTTACATTACATAAATGAACAATTCTTGGATGATACAAATGACAAAACCTCCTTTCTATATATAGGAGTCTAAGGAGTCACTATAT
>APFE031711399.1:430689-450831 GCA_000404065.3 Pinus taeda
TTCTCTAATGAATTAGGTTCCCAAATGCGAACATCATGTTGGATATTATCCTTTAAAGACCCCATGAACACATCAATCCTATGCTCCTCTAGAATATCTTTTACCCTTATGTTCAATTTTTGGAACTCCTCAATGTGCTCCATTATTGAACCCTTTTGTTTGAGACTTATCAATTGGCTAAAAAAAGTGTTGCTTTTTGTATCCTCATAATGTGCTATCAATTCTTCCGTTAAAATTGCCCAAGTGATAAATTGTTTACGAGAGCAAAGCCATTGATACCATACAAACTGATTTGGTTCCAAATATAAAGTTGCCATACGTACCTTTTGTGAGTTTTGCACATTATTGAGATTGAAGAATTGCTCCATCTGTAATATCCATGTGGCAGGATCCTTGCCATCAAACTTCCTCATATCGATTTTTGGAATATGATGGGTCTTTGATCCCACATTAGAGTCTATGGAATCATGATTAACATTTCTTTTGTTCACATCATGAGTTTCCTTTACTACCTTTTCACCATTAGCAAGTATTTCTTGTAGAAAATTTGTCAAATCTGTCTTCATATCTGTCATGCTTGTCTTCAAGTTTGTGTTCAAATCTATCTTCAATTCTTCCATGTCTGTCTTCAAATCCATCTTCAAATCGTCCATCTTAGCTTCCACGCCCTTTATCTTAGATTCCATGCCATTTATCTTAGCTTCTGTTAGCTTTTGTGAGGCTGACATTTTTTTGCACTTGGTCTTGTAATTTTGATATATCATGTAGCATTTCTTCCTCTTCTTCATGAGTCATGCTAGAGCTTTCAGGTTCCTTACTTGGTGTTTGCATTTTCTTTCCTCGGGGCATCATTACCGATAATAATACTCTACTATGCCCTTTGAATTCCTTCAAAATAAATTTTCAAACCAAGCTTAAGAAAAAATTTAAGAAAATCTACACACCTTTTTTCACTTTGTAGGAGCTCGATATTTCCTCTGATGTATCTCTATACTTTCTAATCATCTAGTTCTGAATTTGTGACCTGTAGTATCCCTCTGTGTCCTCTTTCCAATGCCACAAGTCTGACCCAAATTGGATTCTCCAAGGAAGAGTTATTCGAAATCTCCCACAGTGACTTGATTATAGACTAGTTCAGTAGAGCAAACTTGTACGACATGCCACGAGTCATTGTTTCGCCCTTTGGATCTAAAAAATGCACACAAGAAACTATAGTCCGTCCTCTTTCTATACCTTATTACGAAATTTCAATCCGATGCTCAGAGAGAGAGTTATGACGATTTTCCCCAGGTCACCTGTTTTGAATGTAATTCAGGAGTCTGCAAAAAGACCAACTTCCTCAAATCATATCTCCGCAAATATCGTGCAAAAAGCTCTGAAATTCGGACCCAAGGTTCAGCGAGATTTCTTCTCAAATGGGTTTTTTTGCGACTTATGAAACGTCACAGAAAAAAAGTTATAGCGAAAATTCCACGATGACCTGTTTGGAGCAGCGAAACCTTAGAATCCAAAGCTCTGATACCAAATGTTATGAAACCAGCTCAAGAACAGATAGAAAAGATAGATCAACGCCTTAGAATTCAGCCTCTTCAGGGGGCAACCTCCTTTACATTACATAAATGAACAATTCTTGGATGATACAAATGACAAAACCTCCTTTCTATATATAGGAGTCTAAGGAGTCACAATATAATCCAGCCGACCTAACACTAATAATATAAAGCCACAAAAATAACAATAGAGGGATTCTATGGGGCACAGAAATAACAATATGGGGGTAATAGGGGCACAACAATATAAATAAGGGGTATAACTACAATAGTAATGGGGTAATCACTAGTATTATAGGGACCCAACAGTTTTACCATATGTTCTATGTCCATAAGGCAGTTACACAAAGAAAACAAAGGTTTACAAAGTCAATTAATTAACTTCCACATTCATTTTACCCCTTTACTTTACTAATTTCCCCGTACTTAAAAACTTTAATTCAAAAGGCTTCGAGCATTTCTCTGACTTCTAGAGGGACCAGACCCTCACCTTACTGACTTAAGGACAACAGTACTAGGTTCCCCCCTCATCAAAAATTCATCCCCATTCATCCTTATTTTTACTATTTTTCCTTCCTACCTTCAAACAGTTCATATTCACTCATTTTCCATAAAAACCTCTTTTCCTAAGGTCAAAACCCTTTTTACCTAGAAAAAGTGAAAATACCATGTAAAATCCCTTTTTACCATGTTAAATTCCCTTTTAACGAAAAGCCCACAAAGGTTGTTTAAGCCTAAGTATTCATGAATGTATGTGAAAATTCATAAAAAGCATTATACTTAGCGCATTTTTCCATTTCCACTCATATTTCATATAATTTCCATTTTCTATTATATTCCATATTAACATTAACTATAGTATTAAATCCCTAAAATTCCACTTTCCCGTATATTATTAACTTCTTTATTTAAATATCCCGAAAATCATAAGTTTTATAATAAAACTATGATATATAATGTATCGCATCGGCGGGTCGCAAACTTTATAACATGCAAGCACTACTCCCCGCATTGTGAAACTCCGATTGCGATATGTGATGGGAGGCCCTAACTCGACGCTATATATATCACAATCTAATCCCATATCACATTCGCATCCATTGCAAGTCCCGCTAATAGCATTCCCCACCGCCATTGCGATATGCGATGCGCGACGGACCCAACCCATATATATATTACAGTTCACCGCTATATCGCATCCGGCCCCTATTGCATTCCTTTGCGATAGGCCTACCCCCACCTAACTCCAATTGTGATATGCAATATTAGCCCTAACCCGATATCATTATCCACCTGCATACATATAATTTCAAATCCACCATTCATTGTTTTGCGAAGGATTTCTTCGTTAAAATATTTTTATGATTTTAACGAAGAACCAACCCTGATTGCGATAACTGATAAGCCTAGACCCGATGCCAATATCCGCCTGAATTTATAAAGTTTCAAGTCCATCAGATATGTTTTTCCGAAGGTTTTCTTTGTTAAATCATTTTTATGATTTTAACAAAGAATTAACCTTAACCTTCATTTAAACTACAAATCTTTGTTTTAACCCATGATAAAGCTCATTTAGCCATAATTAACCACTAAAACCCTCTATGTTTCTCCTTCACTCCACCACCGTCCGATCTAATCCATCCAAATCCAACAACCCTCGGCAAATTTGGGGTTGACTCTCTGTACGAGAATTACCCACACGAAAAGTGGTATTCCACCGTCCACCATTGCTACATGTCAGGAACAAGTTATTTCGGGTGACCCCTTCCCAAAACCATTCGTGCTTCATAAGCAGTGCGATGAAAACCGCTTTCTGCAAAACGACATAATGGTTACTGTTCACTATCGCGCCATATTTCAAAAGAAAACCCTTTTTCTGTTTAAACGCCAAAATGACCATTTTGCTCTGTTTTCGCCTGTTTTACATAGTGAAGCCTCCATAAGCCTCTGCGACCATATAAAACATCATTGTACCTTCCAATATGCTATGGACTCCTTCCAATAGCCTTTGAAGCTCAAAAAGCCATTGATGTCCTCCTTTGTGACCTCTGCTTTTCTTAATAATTTCTGTGTTTTGTAGGTAAAGACGCAGTGTTTCAGGCTTATAAAGAACAATCCTGCACATAATTTGAAGACAAAAATGAAGACCATATCAGTTTAATTTACCTTGTGATAAAAATCTAAAGTGATTTATTGTTGAAAAACATAGTAAAAACCTCAAATGCACTATAAAGGTAAAAAGAAACAATAAAGGTCACTCAGCAGGGTTAAAGGAGAGTTACAGAATTTAGAGGGTATCAGGTAAAAAGGTTAAATGAAGCAATCTGCCAGCATGAAGAATACAAACAACCAAGTAACCTGAAGGGAGAAAATATCAGACAACAAAGCCAGCATAGCCTGAATAAAGGGGATAGCAAGAAGCAGTTCAAACAACTGCCCCTATCTCTTGCCACGAAGATCTTTCTTTTCCTAAAAATCTTAATCTCTTTTAGGATATTTTCCTAAGTTTCATTATTGTATAAATAACTCTCTTCTCAAGTTATTAAGGGTTCGAATTTCAAGATTCATAGTTCATTGCTTGTAAAGTCTTGACTGTTAATACTACTTCGAACCTGGAAGCCACCTTTGAAGGAAGCTTTTGTAGACACTTGATGTACTCAGTCTTTCTGGAACCTTAATACAAAGTAGAGGATTTTGAATCTGGTTTTACACAGTTTGTGCTATCCTGTAAGTTTTTCCAGTTTTCAATCATCATGTTTTCTTCATATGCTTATGACTTACAGAGATATCTAGGTAGGAATAATTTGTGTTTCAATTGATTCCTATAAGCTCCTGAAGTGATAATCTATTAAGAGATTGGATTAATGCAACTATCTGTGTAGCTAATCCCCTCTAATCAATAAATAATCAGCATCTTGTGTAAGCTTAAGTATACTGCCTTGAATCTTTTGAACGTAGTTTAGAAGGTTTTCACACTTATGATTGTTCTGTTTTATAGTTTGGAAATTGTGATAATCATATTATTTTCTATTTTCATCTCACCATTATTTTTGACCTATATCATTGTGTAAAGCTTTATAGAGGCCCTTTGCTGAAATATTAATATTATCCAAAGGATTAAAGATTTTAATTCTAAACCTGTCTTCTTTCATTTCTCTTCCAAAAACTAAAACCAAAAACCCAAAAACAATTATCTTAGATGCTCTGGCATTGGTAGCCTAACCTACTACTATCTCAGAGGTACAACATCAGATTGGCGCCATTGCCGAGGATTCGATTTTCATATAAGTTTCCCTTGGGATAACGATATTCATTCATTCTTATCCTTTAAAGGTGATTAAAGGGTTTAGAAAGGTTAATATCATTCACCTAGGCAACTCCACACTCCCAAGTTGGCACCTTATAAACATAACAGGTCTCATTCAGAAGCTAACATAGTTAAACCTCTGTCAGATCCTGAAAGGCTTCTGAGAAAATCCAGTTCTAAAAGGGGACACCAACCATCTTCTTATTCCTCTTCAGTCTTGCAGTCTGAAGAGTTAGAATCATTTGACCCCTATAGTAATATCCCAGTTGATCCTGATTACTCCCATTTATCACCTAGGGTTGCTGAATTTCTAGATAAAGGAGTTGATTTTAAGTCAGCCTACCTTATCCATTCATTAGAAACTAATTCAATACCCACACTATCACCAGGGTCACCTAAAATTGAATCTAATTTGGGTGTCAATCTACCAGAATATAAACCCATAGATTTTATATCCCCTACCACCTATCATTTTCCTTCCATTTTTGATTGACCTGAAGCTTCTTCTTCCAAACAATCTGAGGAGATATTTTCTGTATATTCCAATCATCTCTTTGAAACAAAAGAAGGTATTCCTTTACAGGTCCCAAAGTTAGTTCTTAGGACTCCTTTGAAATCTTTCAGGAGATCTCCTCCTTCACCTCCAACTAGTCCATCAACCCCTGAATCACCATCTTCTTCTTCTACTTCTTCTTCATCCTCTACATCCACACAAACACCTCATACTCCACCTTGACAACCTCATATACCTCAAACACTTCATACACCACCTACTGCCATGGCTTTCCGACCTATTATACAGGCTAGATATTCCGCCTTAGTCTTACCTAATAACCTTGATGCATTCCAAGCTGGAAACCTAAAATACCTTCCCAAGTACAATGGAGAAACTGGTCCCTCAGCTGAGGACCATCTTCAAGCTTTCCTTGACTTTGCAGACAACATGAATATTGAATAAGGAAATGCTTATATGAGATTGTTTGTACAATCACTTGAAGGAAATGTGAGGATTTGGTTTAGGCAGTTACCAGCAGCTACCATTAGAAATTGGGAAGAGCTTACTACCATATTTAAAAATCAATGGGGTGTTAAAAAGGATCCTCTTTAATTCCTCATAGAATTTGAAGGGCTTAAAAGGAACTGGTTACTTCGATGAACCAGTTGCAAATTTTATCAAAAGATTCAACAAACTCTATCACAAAATTCCTGTTGATTGTAAGCCTCCTGTAGCAGCAGCTAAGCCTAGATTTTCCAAAGCTTTCAATGATGACTTTGTTGTTATGCTATGAGAGAGAACTTTAAGAACTCTTGAAGATATGCAAACAAACACTATAGAATTAGAAGCGAATAGGGCAGCCTCAACTTCTTTAAAACTTAAGGAAGAAAAGGCCCAAAGAAAACTCAAAACTGTTCAAGAAGCCTCTGGTTCCTCTAAGACTAAATTAGAAGACTCAAAAATAGATGAAATAACATCTCTTCTTAGAAACCTATCAAATATGATTTCAAAGATTGAGACCCAACCTAGGACCATACAACAAACAATTACTAGGCCCCAAAACCAAAATCAAGGTCAGTATAAAAGAAACCAACCACTACAAATTCTTTAGAGACCTACCAATGATCAACAGGTTCCTACTCCTCTATTGATAGATGACCAACAACCTGATGATAATACTATGAGAATTATTGAAGATATTAATAGTATGGATTCTTCTTCCAATCAAACAACCATCATTCCTCTCTCACAACAAAATCAGGCTCAAGAAGATCAGGAAGCTTCACAGGTCTCTAAATATCATGCTTTCTCTGAATTTTTAATTGCAGAATTAAACAAGAGGTATGATCTTAGGCCTAGGCTTGGTCCTGGGAGACCTCTAAAGGAAACTCAAATAATTGAACCACATACCAAAATTGCTAAAGCTCGAACCACTCTTATTCAGCCAAGAAATCAGTGAATTGATACTACCCAAGCTGGTAAAAACATTTTGATTGCATTTAATGTTGAAAAAGAATTAGAGAGGGTTAAGATCCCAATTCCACTGTCAGAACTTTCTAAAAACCTAATTACAAAATCCAAGTGACAAAATGGATTCAAAATAGCTCCGTTGATGCAGAAGATGATGTCATAAGTCTACAAGATGAAAAACTAGCAGTAGTTTTTGGCCCTAGTTCAAACATGATCGATGAGATAGTGCCTCCTTTCTATGTAAATGATAAAAAAAATGACTCCATGTTATACAATTGTATGCTTGATTCAAGAGCATCACACAATCTTATGCCAAAATATATCATGGACCATTTGAAACTCGACATCACTAAATCCTACCATGACTTGTACACCTTTGATTCTAAAAGAGTTCCCAGTTTAGGATTGATCAAGGATTTAGTGGTTACCCTTGCCCAAATTCCAATGAAAATTGTAGTTCTTGATATTGTTGTTACAGATATCCCTCCCAAGTTTGGAATGCTCCTTTCTAGGTCTTGCTATGCCAAACTGGGGGGAACTCTACAAATGGACATGTCATATGTTACTATTCCTGTTTATGGAGGAGAGTAGTTAAGATTATATAGAGAGGTAAGATTTATACATACTATTTGTAAAACGAACTAGCTAAGGAACCATCTAATTTATGCAATAGATCAAGAATTTGGTTGTTTTCAACTCACTTCAAAACAACAGAAAACTCAAGTCAAAATTGAAGAGGTAGTTGAAAGTTCTGAACCAAACCAAATTGATATTTGGAAACTGTTCTTTGATGGCTCTTGTAGGAAACATGGGGCAGGAGCTGGAGTAGTTTTAATTTCACCTGAAAAGGAAAATATAACCCAATCATGTAAATTAGACTTCGAAGTTACCAATAATGTTGTTGAATACGAAGCTTTCATTTTAGGATTGCAATTGGACAAAAGCTTGAAAATTTAGAACTTAAGTGTTTTTACCGATTTTGAACTTATTGTTAAGCAAGTAAAGAATGTTTGCTAGACCAAGCACCCTAGACTTAGGTCCTACTGAAATGAGGTATGGGATTCAGTTGAAAATCTTTTTGATGCTTTTAATTTGACTCATATTCCCAGAGATCAGAATATTCACGCAGATGCCTTAGCTATCTCTGCTTCCTCTTTTAAAATTCTTGATCATAATGATGTGCTTTATTAAATTCAAGTCAAATATAGGCCATCTATCCCAGATAATATGAAACATTGGCAAATATTCGAAGATGATGAACAATTGAAATTGTTTCTACAGGGAATAGATGATTTTTCATTTCTACAAATTGATGATGATAGAACTGAAATAAGTGAAAACATAGAAGGAAATCATACTTCAGATTTTAAAGTCTAGATTGCTAATCATGACATTATTCAATTATCTAATAATTTTATTCCAAAGGGACTCATTCCTTTAGAAAAATTATTCAATCAAAATGATGTTTTCCAAAACCGCAGTCCATTTCTTCAGAAGACGACATGGAAGATATTAACATTGGGACTGATGAAGATATCAAAAACATTAAAATATGCGCATCTCAAAACCCAAAAATCAAAGCTCAATATCTTAAGCTACTGCAAAATTATAAAGATGATTTTTCCTGGACTTATGCTAATTTAAAAACCTATGATACTTCATTAATACAACACAAGATTCCTTTGAAGCCAGAAGAAAAACCATATCAACAGAAACTTAGAAGGCTAAATCTAGCGCTTCTACCAACTGTAGAAAGAGAAATTAAGAAAATGTTAGGTGCTCAAATCATCCTCCCTGTTAGATATTCTAATTGGGTTGCAAATCTAGTTCCTGTTAGAAAGAAAAATGGAGAAATAAGACTCTATGTGGATTTTATAAATTTAAACAAGGCATCGTTAAAAGATAATTATCCTTTGCCCAAAATGGATCAGCTATTCCAAATGGTTTCAAGAGCACAAAGACTTTCTATGCTTGATGGTTTTTCAGACTACAATTAGGTGAATGTTGATATAGCAGACAGAGAGAAGACAACCTTTACTACACCCTGGGGTACATTCATGTACGCTAGGATGCCATTTGGCTTAAAAATGTTGGAGCGACATTTTAGAGAGCTATGGACATAGCTTTTATGGGTCAGGTAAATAAATTTGTGGTTATTTATCATGATGATATAACTGTTTTTTCTAAATCTGATCAGAAACATCTAAAGCACTTGATGAAGGTTTTTGACAGGTGTAGAAAATCTGGAATATCATTGAACCCAAAGAAGTCCTTATTTTTTATCAAAGAAGGAAAACTGCTAGGCCATATTATTTCAAAGGAGGGAGTAGTAATTGATCCCAAATGAGTATCTGCCATTGAAACATTGACCTTACCTAGAAATAGGTAGGAGATTCAATATTTTCCGGGCAAGATTAATTTTCTAAGGAAGTTTATTCCAAATTATGCAGATATTGTAAAAGATGTAACTGACATGCTCCGAAAGGACCATGAAGTCAAATGGAGTCCCTCTTCTAGGCATGCATTTTAACAAATAAAAAGGGCAATCTCTGAAGCTCCCACCTTAGCCAACCCTGATTATACTAAGCCATTTAGTATTTTCTCTTTTTCCTCCGAAACAACCCTTGCTGTTGTTTTATTACAGAAAAATGAAGACTCCCATGACCAACCCATAACCTTTTTCAACAAGGTTATGAGAGATGTTGAGCTTAAGTATGACATCATTGAGAAGAAAGCCTATGCCCTCATTCAAGCCCTGAAGTCATTCAGGATGTATGTCTTACATTCACCTATTATTGCTTATGTTCCTAATCGTGCTGTGAAAATTTTCCTAACCCAACCAGACACTGATGGGAAAAGAGGTAGATGGATCACTCAAATTTTGGAGTTTGATCTAACTATCAAGAGTACAAAACTAGTAAAAGGTCAAGGATTAGCCAAGCTTCTAGCTGAATCCAACTGCAAAGTACTTGGAATCAATTTTGTTCTAGAAATACAAGGGAAGAATACACAAGAAGCTTCCCTTCATCCTCAAGGGAAGAATACACAAGAACCTTCTCTCCTTGCAGAAGGGGAGAATCCACAAGAACCTTCCTTTCCTCTTAAAGGGGATAATCCACAAGAACCTCTACCTTTAGAATAGATCAGTCCTATAGACATTGATGAAAAAATTTTGTTGTCAAACTAGTATCAAAATATTGTAAATTTCTTGATCAATTTTGAGTGTCCATCATCGTTCTCCAAAACCCAGTGTAAAACACTAAAGTTAAAATCAGCCAAGTATTGCATTATTAATGCAAATTTATACTAGAAAGATCCACTCAATATTTTGTTATTATGTTTAACAGAATTAGAAATTGAAGAAATCATTGATCAGTTTCATACGGGATTTTGTGGGGGACATTATGCTTGGAGAGCGACAACATACAAGATTTTGAGGGGAGGATTTTATTGGCCCACATTGTTTTTACAAGTAGGGGAAAGGTTAGAGGTTGTGTTCCTTGTCAAATGTTTGCTGGTAAACAAAAGTTAGCAGCTCTTCCACGCGTTCCATTAATAGTTTTAGCACCTTTTTCTCAATGGGGACTAGGTTTTATTGGAGAGATTCACCCCACTTTAATTAATCAGCATAGATGTATCTTAATTGTAACATATTACTTTACTAAATGGGTAGAAACAATTCCAGTTAGAAATGCTACTGATTTAGTAGTAATTAAGTTTATTGAAGAGAATATTTTAGCTAGATTTGGTTGCCCAACTCAAATTGTAACTGATAATGCAACATGCTTCTCTAATGTTAAAATGATTAACTTTTGCTAGAAATATCAGATTCTGTTACATCATTCAACTCCATATTACCCTCAAGGTAATGGCCTTGCAAAGTCATCAAACAAGAGTTTGGTAAAGGTAATCAAAAGACACTAGTTGATCATAAGAAGAGCTAGGATTCACATTTGATTTATGCAGTATGGGAAAACAGAATTACTCCAAAGAGATCAATTGGAAAGTCTCCATTTCAATTAGTCTATGGTAAAGATGCAATATTCCCTACCAATTTGGCCTTCCCTGTTTTAAAATTCTTGCAAGATGCAACAGATGAACCTGATGATTTTTCTAGAAGAATAAATCAGATTATTGAACTTAATGAAAACAGAGATGAAGTTCAATACAAATTGAATAAATATCAGAATAAAATGAAGACATTGTTTGACAGAAGAGCCAGGGAAAGGGACTTTAAGGAAGGTGATCTAGTTTTAAGATGGGATGCCAGGAGAGAAGAGAAAGTAAAGCATGGCAAATTTGACAATCTAAGGTTTGGACCTTTAGCAATTGCTAAAGTGAAGGGTAACAACACTTTTGTGCTACAGAATCTTGAGGGGCTATATTCCACTTATCCTGTAAATGGAAGATTTCTCAAACATTACATTCAGTACTGAGAAGTTGAAATAGCTTTCATTGTAAATACTCTGGTTTTCTTTTCCTTTCCAAGATGTCAGTGTGATTTTTCTTAAAGCAAAGACTCCATAGCTCGACGAGAAGGCACATAGATCCATAGGTTCTCTGCATTCTACAGGAGAAAGTAGTCCCCAGGTGGAGCAAATGTTGTAGGCATTTTTTGATTTTGATAAGATAGAATATTTGAAAAAATGTTAAGTTAGGATATGGACATAACAATAGTGAATAAATGTTAGTTGAAAAATAAATCTTGATGATGATGTCCATATCAAAGAAAATGTCAGGTTAGATGCTCTAAAAAATAAGGCAAAAATAAAATGTTAGGTTAGAGAGAAAAGAAAACAAATAAATTCTGAAAGTGAGCAAGTCTAAATGCCACTACTACATTTCCCACAAAATAATGGTTGTGTGCAACTTGTCTAAATGCCACAACCCATGACAGTCAAATAGTTTAATCTTGACTACTTCATGCTTTAAATTTGATGTTATAGTTAGAGAATAAAGATATGGCCAAATTGTTTAACCTTTACAGATCAATAGTTAGGTAGAGAATAATAAGGTGCTCATCAGTTTAATCTGAGCCCTTGGATTGATATAAGGTTAGAACTAGATAGTTTCCTGCTTTGAAAGAAAATTAATAAGGGTTTGCTAGCTTAAATGCACCCATTAAATGAAGAAAAAATGATAGGGTAACCAAAGGGTAGATAGAAGAAAGGTTGCAGAAGATGATGATTGATTGGACAAAGTATACATTTATCATGTTTTACCATATGTTCTATGTCCATGAGGCAGTTACATAAAGCAAACAAAGGTTTACAAATTCAATTAATTAACTTCCACATTCATTTTACCCCTTTACTTTACTAATTTCCCAATACTTAAAACCTTTAAGTCAAAAGGCTTAAAGCATTTCTCTGACTTCTGGAGGGACTAGACCCTCGCCTTAATGACTTAAGGACAACAGTACTAAATTCCCCCCTCGTCAAAAATTCATCCCCGTTCATCCTTATTTTTATTATTTTCCCTTCCTACTTTCATACAGTTGATATTCACTCATTTTCCATAAAAACCCCTTTTCCTGAGGTCAAAACCCTTTTTACCTAGGAAAAGTGAAAATACTATGTAAAATCCCTTTTTACCATGTTAAATTCCCTTTTACCAAAACACCCACAAAGGTTGTTTAAGCCTAAGTATTCATGAATGTATGTGAAAAGCAAATAATTCATAAAAAAGCATTATACTTAGCGCATTTTTCCATTTCCACTCATATTTCCTATAGTTTCCCCTTTTCCGCTATATTCCATATTAACATTAACTATAGTATTAAATCCCTAAAATTCCACTTTCTCGTATATTATTAACTTCTTTATTTAAATATCCCGTAAACCATAAGTTTTATAATAAAACTATGATATATAATGTATTGCATCGGCGGGTCGCAAACTTTATAACATGCAAGCACTACTCCCCACATTGTGAAACTCCAATTACGATATGTGATGGGAAGCCCTGACTCGACACTATATATATCGCAATCTAATCCCATATCGCATCCGCATCCATTGCAAGTCCCGTTAATAGCATTCCCCTCCCCCATTTCAATATGCGATGCGTGACAGACCCGACCCATATATATATATATATATATATATTACATTTCACCGTTATATCGCATCCGACCCCTATCACATTCCTTTGCGATGGGCCTACCCCCGCCTAACTTCGATTGCAATATGTGATATTAGAGCGGACCCGATATCATTATCCACCCACATATGTATAATTTCAAATCCGCCATACATTGTTTTGTGAAGGATTTCTTCGTTAAAATATTTTTATGATGTTAGTGAAGAACCAACCCCGATTGCGATAAGCAATAAGTCTGGACCCAATGCTGATATCCGCCCGAATTTATAAAGTTTCAAGTCCGTCATATATGTTTTTGTGAAGGTTTTCTTTATTAAATCATTTTTTTGATTTTAACAAAGAATTAACCTTAACCTTCATTTAAATTGAAAATCTCTGTTTTAACCCATGATAAAGCTCATTTAGCCATAATTAACTGCTGAAACCCTCCATGCTGCTCCTTCACTCCACCACCATCCGATCTAATCCATCCAAATCCAACAGCCCTCGACAAATTTCGGATTGACTCTCTATACGAGCATTACCCACCCAAAACTTGGTATTCCACTGTCCACCATTGCTATGTGTCAGGCTCAAGTTATTATGGGTGACCCCTTCCTAAAACCACCCGTGCTTCATAGGTGGTGTGATGAAAGCCGCTTTCTGCAAAATGACAAAATGGTTATTGTTCACTATCGCGCCATATTTCAAAACAAAACCCTTTTTCGTTTAAACACCAAAATGACCATTTTGCTCTGTTTTCACCTGTTTTACACAGGGAAGCCTCCATAAGCCTCTGCGACCATATAAACCATCATTTTACCTTCCAATATGCTATGAACTCCTTCCAATAGCCTTTCAAGCTGAAAAAGCCATTGATGTCCTCCTCTGTCACCTTTGTTTTTCTTAATAATTTTTGTGTTTTGCAGGTAAAGATGCAGTATTCCAAGCTTATAAAGAAAAAACCTGCACACAGTTTGAAGACAAAAATGAAGACCATATCAGTTTACTTTACCCTGTGACATAAAATCTAAAGTGATTTACTGTTGAAAAACACAGTAAAAACCTCAAATGCACTGTAAAGTTTAAAAGAAACAGTAAAGGTCACTCAACAGGGTTAAAGGAGATTTACAGAGTTTAAAGGGTATTAGGTAAAAAGGTTAAATGAAGCAATCTGCCAGCGTGAAGAATACAAACAATCAAGCAGCCTAAAGGGTGAAAATATCAGACAACAAAGCCAACACAACCCGAATAAAGGGGATAGCAAGAAGCAGTTCAAACAACTGCCCCTATCTTCTTGCCATGAAGATCTTTCTTTTCTTAAAAATCTTAATCTGTTTTAGGATCTTTTCCTAAGTTTCATTATTGTATAAATAACTCTCTTCTCGAGTTATTAAGGGTTTAGAGTTCAAGGTTCATAGTTCATTGTTTATGAAGTCTTGACTATTAATACTACTTCGAACCTGGAAGCCACCTTTGAAGGAAGCTTTTGCAGACACTTGATGTACTCAGTATTTTTGGAACCTTAATACAAAGTAGAGGATTCTGAATCTAGTTTTACACAGTTTGTGTTATCTTGTAAGTTTTTCCAGTTTTCAATCATCATGTTTTTCTTCATATGCTTATGACTAACAGAGATATCTAGGTAGGAACAATTTGTGTTTCAATTGACTCCTATAAGCTCCTAAAGTGATCATCTATTAATAGATTAGATTAATGCAACTGTCTATGTAGCTAATCCCCTCTAATCAATAAATCATTAGCATCTTCTATAAGCTTAAGTATACTGCCTTGAATCTTTTGAACGTAGTTTAGAACGTTTTCACACTTATGATTTTTCCGTTTTACAGTCTGGAAACTGTGGTAATCATATTATTTTATGTTTTCATCTCACCACTATTTTTGACCTATATCACTGTGTAAAGCTTTATAGCAGCCCTTTGCTGAAATATTAATATTATGCAAAGGATTAAATATTTCAATTCTAAAACTGTCTTCTTTCATTGGTCTTCTAAAAACTAAAACCAAAAACCCTAAAACGATTATTTTAGATGCTCTGGCATTGGTAGCCTGACCTACTACTATCTCAGAGGTACAACATTTTACATGGGATAGTTGGATGAATTGCAATTATAAGTGTATATGTATTTCACATTCTTCACCCAAGTTCTTACCCATTCTTACACAGCTATCATCTTAGTGCCTTCCCAATGTTTCCAACCTCCATGCCCCACCCTCCCTCTAAATACACTCCCATTTATTCTCATGTTCTACATATTGTCAATAGTGTTTATTGTATTGTCAACTTTCTAAGGATCAACCCAATAGTTTAGGATTCATAAATGCCCCACCCAACCTCTTAGCTTCTTTTAGTATTCCATCAATCTTTCCACCACCCCTAGTAGTGATTCGTTTGTAAGTCCAATAACTCATTGATTTTCATGCATTAAATGTTAGTTGTGAGGACTACTTTGACATACTAATTAACTTCCCATGGTACATGAGTCATTGAGATAATATTTATCCCCAGCATTCTTATACTTTTTGGTAACATGATTTGAATACCACCTTACAACCATGCTATAATATGATTTGAGGTTATACATTATAATGACATTATAATAAGATAATCTTTACACATAACTAAATAAATAAATGTATTATATATTATAAATAAATTTACTAACTCAATTAAATTAAGGAGGGTTTATAAATTGTAAGGCACCAAAGTTTCAAACTCGTGATATTTGAGAAGAAATGCAATATTCCATCTCAAATGTTTTTTGATAACTTAAAATGTATTATTTCTTAGAGCCCAAACTAATTCCATAAATAAAAAAATAAAAACATAAATAATAAAAAAAATAATTAAATAATTAACACAATACACAATCTAAAGCGATATATTTTAAATAAGAAAACATAGTTAATATTTCTTAAAATTATCTTAAAAAATAATATATATATATATATATAAACATGATAAATACTTCATGAACGTGTCTTAAAAATCAATAATCATGTAAATATTGATTGAATGGTTCATATATTAAGAATAATTGGCCTTCCCATAATTTAATTTAGCTAATAAAGAAAAATATGGTCAATATGTCATGAAATGGAGATAATAATGATGTTGATGTTGGCGTCATGTTGCATAGGTTGAGAATTCTGGGTAATTTAAGGATTTTGTTGTTGTTGTTGTTTTTTGAACGGGTAGATAATAATTTTTGTTTTTTAAATTTAAATTTATTTTGAACAGAAAATAAATTTAATAGGTTGTTTTTTTCCATCGGGATAGAATTATGACTTTGTTTTAAATTTAAATTATATTTTAATGGAAAATAGATTTAATATGGTAAAAAATAATAATTTGAATTGTGTAAATTTAATATATATAAATCTTTTATAAAGTTTAATTAATTTAAAATAAAAAAAAAAAGGTAACAATATTAAAAAAAATTATATATTAAAAAAGAAAATTTAGTTAATATTATACCATAAGTCAATAATTGGTTACTGATTTTTGCATTTTATTTATTAAATATTATATTATTTTCTTTTGATGTAGTATGTATTTCTGTTATAGGTATATATTTTGATTTGGCAGAAATTTTTACAAAATGTATACATTTTAAGATTTTGGTTATCCAAAGGTTTCTTGGTGCTGAATCCATTTTTACCATAAAAAAAGGATTCAAACACTCTCACAAATTAGATTTTTGGGAAAAAAATCAAATCCCATAAGAAATAGTTGTGTGGTCGAAATTGTGGCGTTGATAGACATTGACCGATACAGAAAAAGAATAACTCAATGATTAATCTATTACAACGTAATTAATACTTGTCGGAGTGAGAACAATGGATTGCGATAAATGAATGCAGTTTGATCTAGTTGGAGTTGTCTACGGAGGCAAGACTGCGAAAAGTGGTCAGAATCCGGAAAAAAAAATAATAATAATAATAAATAAATAAATAAATAAAATCTTGTAGAGGCAATGTTTAAAGCATGTTTGTGTTTAAATTATGTTATTAATGATGGAAATGGATTCAACGCCATCAAAAATTTCTGAAACATTTAAAATTATAAAATTTGACAACTTTTACTTAAATTTACAAAAGTCTCTACCAATTTTTTTTCAAAATATAACCAAAATTTCCATAACTTTCAGTCCGGCTACAACAATACGTTTTAACAGAATCGCAATATCAGCGCTGCATAATAGCATATTGCTTTAATGCTTTGATGAGGAAACTCATGCCTAAGAATCTTATCCAAAGTACTCCCGTGGGTGAAGGGATGTACGAAAGATTAAATGAAAATGCTTATTGCTTTGATGAAGAAACTCATGCCTAAGTATCTTATCCAAAGTACTCCCATGGACTACGCGATGTACGAATGAAAATACAAAGCAACAGGTTTCAGAGCATCCAAATAAATTGTCACCGGGCTATAAGGCACTATTAAAGGATTTATATACCAACCATAATGAAGTGGGGTCATTTATTTGGTCTTTGGCACAAGGGTTGACACCGAGTCTTCAGTGGAATTAATTGCAATTGGAATTAATTGCCAAATTTGTCAAGCTGAGGTACTAAGTATTTCGTGCCAAATATTCGGCATCTGCTGTGATTAGATATATAACTAGATCATCTTTACACGGAACGTACTTTATAAGGGGAGGAGGTTGTACTCACCCTTTTGGCGGCTGTGCATACCCAATGAAAGAAAAACCCATATTGAGTTCTTTTGATTAGGTCATCCACATTTTTTTCCCTAACACGTCTGTGCCTTCAAACAGGAAATAGTACTCAAATTAGTTCCAAAATAATGGATACTTAGGTAAGATTACGATTAAATTTGACTGAAATTTTTGAAAATTTGGATTACAGCTCTTAAAATTTAAGATTTTGGATACCCATCACTATAAAAAAAATGATTTACACACGCTAACATTTTAATTTTTAATTTTTTTTATACCATATATATATTTCTAATTTTTAATTTTTTTATACCATATTTATATACATAGATATAGATATATACCATCGAAACAAACTTATAACCTAAATAGACAAAGCCTTTGTGAATTATGGTTGGCTTGATTTGTATTGAGTGACAAGTGTACAAAAGAACGCATGGTCTTCCTTCCTCTTTTGTGTTGAGGATTCCATTGCCCATGTATGAACGATACAATCTGGTAATGACAAGGGGTTTGTTTATTTAGGCAACAAATTTGTCAGTGTTAAAAATATTTAAAATCTAATAAAAATAAAATTATTTGAATAATATTTTATAAAAAATTAAAATTAAATATTTTGAATAATATTTTTAGTAGTGAAAATTAATTTAGCAACATCAAAATCTTTATAATAACTAAAATTTTAAAATTTACAAAAATTTCTGCTTAATTTTTATCAAAATCTTACTAGAATTTCCATGCCATTTCGTGTGAAGTTGTAAAATATTTCAAAAAGGCCTACATCAGAGATATGGGCAAAGGCATTGAAGATATTCTATGCGGTATTGATGTGTACCCAACTATGTTTGATGACAATCAAAATGCTGCTCCTTTTGCTAAAGTCACTGAGGATGAATTATTAGCGACGATGAAATCCTTTCAAAAAGACAAATGTTCGGGACCAGACGGCTGGTCTGTTGATTTTTTTATCCACTTTTACGACTTGTTCAAAGATGATATTCTAAACATGGTCGAGGAATCAAGACTGAAAGGTTACATCAACCAATTTATCTCCTCCACTTATATTGCTTTGATTCCAAAGAAGGAACTCTCCTCATCTTTCTCTGATTATCAGCCTATTTGTTTATGCAATGTCCTGTATAAGATTATTTCAAAAATCACTTCGATTCGTATGAGGAATGTTTTATCTCTTCATTTGTCCATCGAACAACACGGATTTCTAAAGGAAAGGAACATCTTGGATGCGGTGGCTCTTACCCAAGAATGCTTACACTCCTTACAAAATAGGAATCTGGATGTTGCTTTATTAAAAATTGATCTAAAAAAGGCATACGACATTGTGGACTGGGGTTTCATTCGATGCCTTCTTGCTAAAATTAGACTTGATAACAGGTGCTCTAGATGGATTATGGCGTGTGTGGTGGAGGTTAATTATGTTGTCCTTATTAATGGAATTCCCACTCCGTTTTTTAAAGTGGCCAGGGGACTTAGACAAGGATGCTCCTTGTCTCCGTTGCTCTTCATACTTGTAATGGACTCTCTGAGCCTTCATATCAAGAGGGTGATTCACCTAAAAAAATGTCAGCCCCTTCCCATCTGTAGAGGGATCTACATTTCCCATAATTTTTTTGTAGATGATGTTCTTCTAACAGCAATTCTGTGCAGAGTCACCTGGATTTCTCTACATGAAAGCTTGGGAAGGTTTCAAAAAGCTACTAGTATGACTTTAAATGAAGGGAAATCATATTTTCATGTCAATTATGTTAATGGGGATCTGATTACATTCCTCACTCAGCTTTTCAACATTAAAGCAATTCCTCTTCGAAATGGGCTTAAATACTTGGGTTTCAATTTGAAATGTGTTGGATACCGCATGGTTGACTGGTCTTGGATTGCAGATTGATTTTACAAGAAAATTGCAGCATGGGAGTATAAATGTTTATCCATAGGTGGCCGCACAATTTTGACTCAATCTGTGCTTGTGCAAACAATGGTATAATGGGCGCATCTTTTGTATATTCCTTCAACTATCATTGACAGTCTGAATAGGTTGATGACCAACTTTATATGGGGGGGCAATAAAGAAAAAAAAATACCACCTGTCCAAACTTTCCAAGCAGGCTCAACCAAAAAAAATGGGTGGATGGGTTATACTGGATTTTTTTTTTTTTAGGAAGGCTCTCCTATGCAAATCTATGTGGAAAGCAACCATGGGAACGTCTTTCTTGAGCATGGCCATTCGTCCTAAATACAAGGACAACAAGGATCTGTCTTTCTGGATTAGGGAGAACTATATCGGATCCCCTCTCGGCTCAGCAATTTGGAGAGGATTTAGGAAACTTGAGCCTTTTTTTAGGCAAAATCTGATATGGAAATTTCAGACCGGATCAAAGATCATTATTGGTAGTGATCCGGATTTAAACAGGAATGCAACAAAATATAGAGATAACCATATAAACAAATATGCAGCGGAAATAGTACTTCATTTCATTAATGGAAAATACTGAAATATGCTTACAACCAGAAATGGAAATA
>APFE031711401.1:13346-30688 GCA_000404065.3 Pinus taeda
ATGCTTCGGCATGTATAAATATGTATTGTAACATTGAAAGGAACATAATGAAAAATCAAGCCGGTAGTCTCGGTTTTGGGATCTAGGGGAAAATCTCTGTGCATATGTGTTTTATGCGTTATGCTTTCGCATTGCTTATTTTCTTTGTTTTAGAATTCATATGAAGGTAATTTCTGTATAGGGTTAAAACCTACAATTTGAACCATCAAGCTTATTATTATCATTAAGGTATGTCTTTGTAATGTGATTATTCATTGTGACAAAAAAATTTCAACAGTGCACTGCCTTTAATTCACGAGCACCATCAGTAACTCGCCTGATCAATAAATCCACGACTCCAATAACAAATCCACTGGTCCAATCTACATATCCAGTAATTTAGAAATTGGTTTATGGATCCACTCACCATATCCTCCAACAATCGACCTATGGATCTAATGCCAGATCCTCCAATAACCAATCTACGGTTCCACCTCCAGATCCTCCAACAAGTGATCTATGGATCTAACTCAAGATCCTCCAATAGCTCTAGATCTGGGTGCTACAAATCCAACTCTTGATAGATTACCTTTAATATACAAAACAATGCTGGACAAGATCACCAACATAGGTACATCTGGTCTCCGGCCACCTCTAACATGCAAAAAACACCAGCGCTAGTTCACCTTGTTGCAGGTCGTGCTGAAGAAAATTCCTATAAGTTTTTGCTATCTGCACGAGAGTATCACTGACCATTACGATTAATCAACACACTTTCCCTATTAAATTCTAGCAGTGATCAACATGACCTCTCTTTTTTTGGGGTGCGCTGATTAGGTATATTAAGAAAAATCAGCACTTTGTCACAATTTTTTTTTGTACCAACGTACCTCTCACATGAAATCTTCAATTCAAGCCTGTCCCTGAGAAATTCCTCTTGCCATCATCTATCACCTCCAACATCAACTTCACCTACACTCTGATACGAAGATAAAAAAAGGAAGGACAAATTAGAATGAAACTTGAAAATGAAACTTGCAGCTCATAGATGAGACGAGCTACACCTAGAGACTACCCAAGCAGTATCGCTCATTGTTCCATTTATCATAAAATCAGAAATAAATAAGATTCTATTAAATTTAGGCATATCAAAACTATCTCTTAGAAAATAGGAACTAAGTATAAACTAAGACACACACACACAACCGTGAAACAAACTTTCTCAATTAATTTCAACTATAATTTGAAGTTAGATTTGGCTCCATTGACTTGATAAAATTGACAACATAATTGAAGCCTTGATCTTTCAAATAATAAGTTTTGTGATACTCACAGATAGTTTCGACACTCACAAAAATATTAGCACCAAAATCATTAATGTTTTTTTTTACATAGCTCTTGACTTATTTCACAATCAACTTTGGAAATTTTCTTTAGATAGTACCATTGACTAACAACTATGTATATGTCAAAAAATTCAATATGAGAAAATTACTCCACAATATTTGTATTATAGATCTGTTTAGTAGTCAATTTGAAGTCGACTATAGGCACTACAAAAGTATTACTCATCCACATGAGAGACTAACAACTAGTAAATGACAACTCTATTAAATTACAATTTTCTCTACAATGCTTTTTTTAAAGAAATAATTAAAGCATTTGTTGTTCTATTCCATCAGTCTATTTACAATAATTGTATATTTTTCTTAATCATTGTGTTGAAAAAATAGTTTTTCTTTCTCAAATTGAAAATACAAGGAATATCGACTAGGTCGACCAAGTCGACACTTTTTGAGGTGTGATCAAGGTTGACCGTATATGTAACGCCCCTCCCTTGTGTACTACATTATTGTAAACCTAAGCTAAGTTAAAGTTAGGTGTAATATCCTCCCTTGTGTGTTAAATTTTGTAAACTTAAGTTGAGGAAAGCTAGGTTTGATACCCTCCTTTGTGCGTTAAACTATTTAAAACCTAAGCTGAGGAAAGCTAGGTGATATGTAATATGAAAAGCAAATGTTTTTTTAAATAAATAAAATAATTCACTTGGAGGGTGGAGCACCAAGAGAGAGGAGATGCTTGCCAAATCCCATGAGGAATGGGATAGAGATGAATCTTTCATGATAAGCTTCTAGATGTGATTCTAGATAAGCTTGGATCGATTGGATATCCATCGAATGGATGAGAGATAAAGATCCATCAGACATAAAAGCTGTGTGAGATAAAGGAAAGATTTTATGCGGAAATGTGTTGTGGGAGATAAAGATGATCTTTTCCAGGTAATAACTAGGAAAATGGAAAATTCCATAAAGCGGGATACTGCTAATGGTAACTAAATCATGGGTATTAAATACCTAGTGCATCGATCAATTGAGGATAGTTGGTCCTTAGCAGGATCTTCGACTCTGGGGGAATCAGAGGTGGTTCAAGGTTGGGTGGTGGTGATCCCTTCAAGTGAGATGTAGTTGGTATCATTTGTATGGAATGGTTGTATGTTGACTCTTACTCTCTCTCTGTGGTATATTTTCCAGTTTGTTTATGAGAATATTTCATAAGTTTTTGTTATTGTTCCAGTTTTCTATGAGATGATTTCCCAAGTTTCCTCGCCATGAGAAGGTTGCGTGAATTACATAGGTTTATGTATTAATATACTTAATTGTGTTTTCCTCTATGCTGATGAGATTCCCTTCAGTGGTATGGATTCTATATTAATCCTTACTCATTATGAAGATAAAACAGTTAGTCAAAATATGCTAATGGTTAATTTCTTATCTCTACATTGATTTCCTATCGTTGAAATGGTTAACCCATGGAGCTCAGTTGTATAGATAAGGTATTATTTGTGTCTTATGTATGTGTCCTTTAATGTGTATGAGAAATGGTGGTATCAGGGTAATTAGTTGTTGATACTGGTGTCACTGCTTTAGATTTCTCATGATCGACTTGCATGTGGCTTTCTAGTGTGAAGTTATCAGTAGAAGTACATTAAATGAGTTGATAGTTTGAATACCCATGCTGGGTAACATATTGCACATAATTATATTACCTGTGCTAATGGGTTACTATGAATGTGATGGCAGTATTATACATATGACCTCTTTTAAATCTAAGAATAGAGTTAATAGTGGAAGCAATATGGGTTATGCTGAGATTATGTATGAATATGTGAGATGACTGTGGATTCTATGGATTCTCTAACTAAGTGTATCACATCCACTACAGAGATATGGTATGCTCAGAATGCTCTAAAGTGATATCTTCTTATGCATACTCGCCAATTGAGGAATATGTATCCTATATTATAACTAATGGGTTAAGTACCTGTGCTGCATATATAACTAGTATGCATGGGAATGAAAGGTTGGTCAATAACACTACAATGATCATGAAATTAATGTCTACCAGTGTTCGTGAACATTAACCGAGATATGTTGATAGGATGCCTACCATCATAAGTTCAATGGTTGATCACATGCATCTGAGATGTTAACAAATCTAAGGTTCCATATAAGAGAACTAGTAAAACAATTAATGAGAAAATTGTACTATGGACTAATAGTAATATGACTGAGGTAATTTTAGAAGACAAGATCTGCAAGGAGGGGTAAAGCCTTAATTATGAATGAATCCAAAATTTTAAATTTATGGGTCTTGGAGGCTAAATTCTCACATAGGCTAAGGAGGCTCATTACAGTATAACTTAAAGGTAATGGTGTATTTAGTAGTATTTGTCAATTCTCACAACATTTAACCAATCAATACAACTACTAAATCCCACACAATTGAAATTATGTGCATGCCTTCTCCATATATTTTATGTAACAGGTTTTAGAAGTGGTCAACCTCTCCTTCAATTTCCTTTTAAGTCAACCAACGACCGATAGTCAATAATACCTTTTAATGACACAATGTTTTATTGTAAAAAATTATACAATCTTCCAAACTAATTACCCTTGCAAGCACACCACAAGACCACTCTAACCAAATGTGAGACATAAAATAAACGAATATGATAGTAATCTATTCAAGAGATAGGCATAATGCACCTTATTATCATTCCTTTAGATGTTTCCATCTATAGTGTTTTTGCTAGAAATAAGTACCAAGGGTGTGCATAGAAAGAAATGTTGATCTAAGACCTTTTATGCAGATGACTCCAATAGATTTGACAGTTCATGATTATATGCCATTAAAAATGCATCTAAACATCAAGGTTGAAATGATTTAGATTGATACTCCATTTAACATCTTCGATACTCCAATCAAAAACAACATTTTATATTATATATTATTAAAATAGTTCTCTTTTTGGCACAAAACAAAAAAAAATATCCATGATAATTAATCACAAGATTTCTCTATAATTCTTAATCAAGCATTTTTACGATAATAACCATAAAAATAACTTCTCACATGTTTATTTTCTTTATTCCAATTGCCTGGATAGGAAATCCAGAACATACTTTTGTTTTTATTTGGGTGAGCCTTGTCATACATAGTCCATGTGCAAACATCTGTGGACAATTTTTAAAATTTACAGGTCTTCCATAGACATTAGCGTTCACAGGCAATTTTCTAGGTAGCACACTTTTTTCACATAGTATTTTGTCAAACATATCTTTACTTATAGTCTAATATTCTTCAATTTTCTTTTTTCTTCGGATTCTCACCATCTTCATTTAATATTGCTACAGTGTCAGACTCAATGGAAATGGACCCTATATTGAAGGAAGAGCCTTCACATGCAACCAGAGTGGATTACATGATAATTACATAACAAGAATATACACAATGCACCAAAAAAACAAATCAGGAATGAATTCCAAATGTCTTCTTATTCCAACTTCATGCATATTTATACATAGTAGATGTGGTTGGAGTGGTGGTAGCTCCAACCAATCACTCATACAATTACCTTTTACCATTTATTACATACATTTTCTCGTACAAATATGATGACATACATAGGACTAAAAGCCCCTACAATAGATACCTATCTACAAACTCATAAAACTTATATGAAAAAAATCGTTTCAAAAAGAGAGAAATATTCTAGTGCTTATTTAAGCATGGAGATAACATTGTAGATATCAAAACTATCCATTGAATGGCAAGAAAAAAACCCACTCTAATCAAGAAGTACTAAAACTATGAATATGAGAGTCAATAAATCTCAGTGAAATTTGTTGATATTTGAAGTACAATATGTTATAGAGGCACAAGAAATGCAAACAGTGACAACTTCCTCATAAATTATTAAGAGAAAATAGACAATGGTAAATAACCTGGACAAAGGCTTCAAATAGAAGAAACACCATCAACCAAAAAATAAATAATCGTGCCTATAAGTATGGAAAACTCAGCTTCAATATGGTACAAAAATAGTTATGAAGTTGTCTAAACACTATCACCATCACATTGATCAAGCATAAGAAATGAAAACAAAGTAATCACAATAATATATGTCATCATCTAACCCCCCGCCTAGGAAGTACTAAAACTGTGAAGATGAGATCCAAGAAGTCTTCATGAACTTGGTTGATCTTTAAAGTAAAATATGTTGTAGAGGCACAAGAAAGGAAAAAACTCACAACTTCCTTGTAAATGCTTCAGATAAAATATGCATTGGTAAATAACCATAACAAAATATTCAAATGGAAGAAACACCATCAACCAACAAACAAACAATGATGCCTATAAGTATGGAAAACTTAGCTTAAACATGGTACAAAAACACTTTTGAAGTTGTCCAAACACTATCACCATCACTTTGATCAATCAAAATAAATGAAAAAAATTAAATCACAACAATATCTATCATTGTCTAACTCCCTCTTGAAACACAACTGAGGGAGAAACCACAATAAACATCAAATAATAGGAATGATATACAATTGCATAACTGATGAGATAAAACCTTTATGAAGTTTGAATTGTTCAACTGATTCCATGGCCATCTATCTATCCAACCACAATCAATCTTAATGGTTAGCACTATTCCATGATTGAGCCATTCACATAATTTCTGCAATGATCTAAATGCATTATTGCGAGGTTTTTAGTTCTTGGGTTAAATATTCTAAGCTGGAGGCTTAATTTTTTTTTGTACGCTCAAGTATAGGTGAAACAATAGGAGGAAAAACATGTACATCAACAATTCTCTTAGTGATCTCATCAATCTGTGCAACTTAGTCAAAAATGGATTGGTACTCTAGCAAATGACGAAATTATATGTAGCCTGAAGGATGGAATCAAAACGCTCAAAGAAGAAGACAAAGAGCTTGTTAAATGTGCAGTTATCCTTAGGAAAGCGAGGCCTCCTAAAAAGAATCTAAACCAAGAGCAACTCAGAGCCCTAAAAAATCTTCGGAATAAGAATGACATTGTCATTTTAAAAGCTGACAAGGGAGGAGCCACTATTGTAATGAATCATGATGATTACATAAGAAAAATGAAGGACCACTTATACAACAGTGGCCGCTACAAGAAACTGGAAAAGAACCCCATCTCTAAAATTACAAGACTTGTCAAAAAAGCCATAAAATAAACTAGTCTAGATGAAAAACTGAAAAAAACACCTTACTCCTAATAGTGAAATTACCCCTCGTATTTATGGAGCCCCCAAAATTCATAAAACGGATGTCCCCTTGAGACCTATAGTCAATACTATAGGATCGCCCACATACGAATTAGCAAAGTATCTCGCAAGAAAATTAGCTCCACAGGTTGGTAAGACCAGTTCTTACATAAAAGATTCCAGCCATTATGTGGAATTCATTAAAAATGCTAAGATAGATCTAGGTGATAAAATCGTTAGTTTCAATGTTGTCCAGCTGTTCACTAAAATTCCCTTAGATGAAGCAGTACAAGTAGTGAAAGAGGTGGCAGACCCACAAACTGCAAAATTAGTTGAAGTCTATCTGCGATCCACCTTCTTCACATTCCAAGGGGAGATTTTTGAACAAACATCAGGAGTGGCTATGGGATCACCGCTTTCACCTATTGTAGCCAATCTCTTTATGGAAAAGTTTGAAAAGAAGGCCCTAGACACCTACCCATTAAAACCCAAGTTTTGGATCAGGTTCATGGACGACACCAGTGTGGATTGGCCCCATGGGGAGGACGAACTAAATTTTTTTTTAAACCATCTCAATAGCATTTCTAAGGACATCAAATTTACAATGGAAATTGAAGATAATAATTGCATCTCTTTCCTGGATATCCTCCTCATTAGAAACAAGGATGGTTCTATAGGTCACAAATTGTTTAGGAAAAAGGCGCATACTGATAACTATCTCCACGCAGATTCCCACCACCACCCAACCCAAAAAATGGGAGTTCTTCAAACCCTCTTCATTAGAGCTTGCAAAATTTCAGATGAGAGCCACACCGACGAAGAAATCACCTACTTAAAAAAAGCATTTTCCAAACTAGGATACAATAATAAAGATATCTTCAAAGCCATTAAAAAAGCCAAAACTGGAAACAATAAAAACAAAACTAACAATCCCCTAGTTGCTAGTGCCTACCTACCGTATATTCAGGGTGTAACTGACAAACTAGCCAAAATTCTCTTAAAAAAGTATATCAAAACCTCATTCAAACCCTTGACAACTATTAGACAAAGAATGAAATCAGTTAAAGACAACCCATAACATATCCAACAAAAAAGTGTCTATATTATCAACTGCTCCTATGGAGAACAATATATCGGGGAAACAGGTAGACCAATCAGTATCTGGAGGGAAAGAACCCATTCCTCAGCCTTGGCAGAACATGCTGGTAAGACAAACCACCATATATGCCTTGAAAGCACAAAAGTCACTGCAAATGAAAAACACCATTTCAAGTGAAAAGTCTGGAAGGATCTTGGATCATAAAACACCCGCATAACCTCAACAGAGATGGAGGCTTGGAAATTAGTAGGAATTGAACCTCTCTCCTCACCCCCATAGAGTAAATTGACCCTCCTTTTTCCTTCTTTTCTTCTTATCCTCCCTTCTTTAGATCAAATCGCCCCTACTCTTAAAACTTTGTATAATACACATCTAGATTATAGGCCTAAAAACTCATCGTTAATAACTCATTAACCTCTTAAAATCTTACATGAATTAAATAAATTAAATGAAAAATAGACAAAAAAATTATAAAAATATTACAATTAGTTAAAACAAATCATTATGATAAACTACTTAGTAAATAAAAATTAATAAAAAACTCAAGCAATTAATAAACATGTATAATAAACAAAATTATAAATAACTTAATATATTCAAAATATAAGAATATTAAAAATTAAATGAAAAATAAACAAAAAAATTATAAAAATATTACAATTAGTTAAAACAAATCATTATGATAAATTATTAGTAAATAAAAATTAATAAAAAACTCAAGCAATTAAATAAACAAATATAATAAGTATATTCATGTATATAAATAAAATTAAAATAACTTTAATATATCAAAAATTATAAGAATATTAAAATATTAAAATCATCCTAATCATATATAGCTTTAATAATACATATTCCTTAGAAACCTTGTAAAAATTAAACAAATATAGACATAATTACCATAAAAGTTATAAATAATTAAAACAAAATCATCATTTTATTAATAAAAACATAATAAAAAACTTTTTAAAAAAACAATTCACTTAAAAGAAATTAAATATATAACTATAATAATTATCCATGAATAATAATAAAATTAAAATTTCTTTTAATAAAGTATATATTAGAAATATTAAAAATAATCTAGTTTATTCAAATCATGAAACTGGTCGGCTCACATTCTTGACAGTTCAACCACAACCCTATTTATCAACACTCTTCTCTTTCTCCTTTGTAAATCAAGTCCTGATGATGAGTCTTGGTCTAGACTCGAAACGTCAACAAAGAAAAATGAAAATTGTGGATTATCCGAGTTTAGATTCTAAGAACCGAACCACAAAAATCTGCAATCCATTAAATGACATCTATTTAATAAGATTATATGTAGGAAATGATGCAAAAATTTAATCATATCTGAGCCCTGTTTGAGATGCTTGCACTGTGAAAAATTATAAATAGATATCCTACTGCAGTGATTAATATTATTTCTTCTACTTATTACCTCACAAATAAGTTATCTACAGTATTCTTACGACAAATATTGGAATATATTCTACTACAGCCCTCACAATTATAACATTGTAGGAAGTAAATACACTCGTACAAATACAATCAAAATGACATAGATATTTTAAACAGTCGTACCTGGAAAAAGTCCAATGTGGGAAAAACATGTAGTAGATAAGGGTTTTATTACTATTCAGCAAATTCTCTTGTACAAAATTACAACCAACAAAATAGGAATGAGATTTGTTACGAAAAATTCTTGACCAATTTCTACCCTAAATGAAGTACTTCTCCTTCCCCGAAATCCTTTTCATCCTCTCTACGTCAAACTTCTTTCCCAAGCTCAACGTCAAGCTATGTAAGCAGGCTCTGTGTCAACCTGCCTCTGCGCTACCTCTTTCTGCATCACCCTACTCCGGCTTTACATCTTGCTGTTTGCACTCTTTGAATGTGCTGATACCCTCTCTCTCTATCTCACCTGCAACCCTCCCTATGAATCAGTTTTCTCTTTCTGAACTTTGACTAGTGAGAAACTCCATCTTACTCGGGTAACTCAGTATCTGTCTTTGGTTTGTTTTCTAAATGACCCTCAAGCCCCTTCTTATATCTTCCTATTGGAAAAACAACGACCTAGATTAACTCCTAATCAAAGGATTAGATTGTTTTGATATGATCTCTATCTTTTTCTAGAAGATTCACCCACAATTAGATTAATACCCATTAATATTTTAACTTTCCTAAGTTTAGATTTTAGGAACCCTATTAAAAATATTAATTATTTTAATATAGTCGTCTCTGGGTGGAATTTACCAAGATGGTTTCTGGGTTCTTTGGAATGCATGTGCTCAAGCCTTCTTGCAAAATTTGAGACTTAGAGCACATCCAATGCTACCCCAAATCAACACTCCCTATTAGTGAGGAATGTGCTCTAGCAATATAGTGTTGTTGCATATTGCTCTCACTTTGAAGCATTATCCTCTGTGCTTTTGATGTATGACATGATGTCCATCAACTAGAGTGATGCAACAACAATTTTAATATGGCCTTTGACACTGCAACTACCAATGCTAAATCTATACTAAAACTCCCTTTCAATTTTTGCATCTATGTTGCTGTTGGCCCTACCACTGGCAACTGTCCCTACACTACAAATTGTTGCTGCTACTAAAACAGATTTTTAGCCATACCTATCTGCTCTCTTAACTGAGTGAACTTAGCTCTTCCAAGAACCTTTGTGATTATATCAGCCACCTGTTCTCTTGTGGGAACATACTATAGTTGTACTACTCCATGGTGAAGACAGTCTCTCAAAAAGTGACAATGGATATCTATATGTTTCAACCAATCCTGCAATATTGGATTCTCATAGAGTTTGATACAACTCTAATTATCGTAGTAAACCTTGGTCGCTTCCATCCTTTTTCTAAATAAGCTCACAAGAAATTTTCTGAGCCATATGGCTTCGCACGTAGCTATGTTGGTTGCCATATATTCTTCCTCTGCTGAACTCAGTGCTACCAATTTCTACTTCCTATTGCACCAAGATATCATCCTTGATCCAACAATGAAGAAGTACCCTAAGGTACTTTTTCGGTCTATTGAATTACTTGCCCAATCTGTATTAGTGAACCCATTAAAACCAACGTCATCCCCTCTGGAGTACTTCAACCCATATCCGATTGTTCCACGTACATACCTAAGAACATGTCTTGCCACTCCCCAATGCACCCTTTTTGGTTCCACCATGAACTGACTAAAAGTGTTGACAAAAAAACAAATGTCTGACCTAGTGTTGACCATATAAACCAATGAGCTTCTTCTACAAGGTGGGATCTACTTCTTTGTCCTCTGATGCATCTATTTTCTTCCAGTTGGTGATCATGGGCGTAGCCATGGGTCGGCAATTATGCATTATAAATCTCTTCAAAATTTATGTGGCATACCTTCCTTGTCCAAGGAAGATCTCCCCATTCTTCTACAAAACATCCAACCCCAGAAAATAATGCATTAATCGTGAGTCCTTCATGTCGAATTCAGCTTCAAGATTCTTCTTGTGGTCCTAGATGAGCCTAGATAACCTAGTTAGGAACATGTCATCTAAATATAGTACTAGAAAAAGTGTCTTATTCTCTACAAACATATAGTAGGGATTAGGATCCACATCACACTTGAAAAATCCCAACTACTGCAAGTAACTATCAATCTGCTTATACCACGCTCTAGGTGCCTTCTTGAGCCCATACATGGATTTCTTTAACCTGCAAAATTGAGTTTTCTTCTCATGAGTTTTGAAGCCTTTGGGTTGTTCTATATTATCACTCCATTCAAGAATGTTGTCTTGACATCCATCTAGTGAATCTCCCATACCATTTGAGCTGCTAGGGATATAACAGATCTGATAGAGGTGTATCGAGCAACTGAGGTGAAGGTCTCTTCATAGTCTATTCTTTTTTTTTTTTCTGTGCATACTCCTTTGCTACGAACCTTGCCTTGTACTTCTCTATGTTGTCGTCTGCAACATACTTGATCTTGTAGATCCATCGTGATCCTACAACTTATTTATCTTCTAGTCTAGGTACTACTTTCCATACACCATTTGTCATGATGGAGTTGTATTCTTCCACCATGGCAACCACCCATACTTGGTGTTGAACAACTTCCTATAAGTTAAAGGGTTGTTCAACTTGAGATATCAATGCTTGGTATCTATCTAGTTGTCTGCACTGCCTTTTCTTGGCTCTAGGAGATCCAACAAAATCTTTTGTGTCCCTCAGTATCTGTTGCACTTCTCTACTCATTATATCAATGGTGGTGGGAGGCTCAATCAAATCTTCCTCCTAATCCTGTTGTTCTATCTATTGAGAAACATCTTCATTTCCTCCTTCTGAGGAGATACTGGTGTTGGTCACTGTACTCAACCTAGGTGTATGCTCTCCTACGTATCCTTCTTGCTACCCCTACTACTCTTAGACTAATGGAATGTCTCCTGACTGATCTTATACAAGCATTTCACGATGTTTCCTAAAAGCTCTATCTTCCATGAAATTTTCATCCCGTCTTACTACAATCATCCTGCTGCTAGGAATGGAGATTCTATATTCCTTTTAGGTCTTGATGTATCCTATGAGATACCCCTTCTTTACAATTCGATCCATTTTTGTATGTTTCTCGTCTAAAATGTGTCAATAAGCCACACTTCCCAATATCCTAACATGACTGACTTCAGGCTTCTTCCCTGTGAAAACTCCTTCGAGCGTTCTCTTCCTCAATCCTCTATGAGGAGTTCTATTCTAGAGATATACTATCGTGTTGCAAGCTTCTGCCCATCGATACCTAGGTATATCCTGATTATACAACATTGATTTGGATGCCCCAACAATAGTTATGTTCTTTTGTTTTGCCACTCAATTCTGATCCGGATTATGTGGAGCTATCCACTCTCTTTTGATGCCTTCCTTTGAGCATATATATGTGAAGCCTTTGTCTGTATATTCTCCACCATTATTTGAACGCAATATCTTTATCTTTTTCCATGTCACATTTTCAACAAGAGCTTTAAACTCTCAAAAACGATCAAAGACCTCATCCTTGGTCTTTAAGAAATAGATCCAGGTCTTTCTGGAGTGATCATTGATAAAAGTGGCAAAGTATTCACGACCACTAAGAGCCCTTGTGGACATAGGACCGCAGATATCTGAGTGTATTAATCCTAATACACACTTTGCTCTATTACTACTTCTGGAAAAAGCTTCCTTAGCGTACTTTCCTAGCACAAATCCTCTACACAAGTCATCATGTTCACTACTAAGGACTAGTACCCCTGTAATAGTCTCTTTGAGCATCCTCAGTTCTCCATGGTGTATGTGCTCCATTTGCTTGTGCTATAATTCATTTCGCTCCTTCTCACCATTACAGTTGTTGCCTATCAGTGCCATTAGCGATTTGAGTTGCAACCTATACAACTTGTTGCTTCAAACCCCAATTTTCTTTTTCTTCTTCCATCTTGGATGCTTGACGTATACTTTCTTTCCTATGAAGTATACATCATATCCCTTGTCTTGTAGCTGGGAAACTAAAATTAAGTTCATTCTTAATCCTGGCACATGTAGAGAATTGGTGCCTTGGATTTTGGTTCCTACTTCCATCTAAAAAGCTATGGTACCTCTCCCTACTAGAGTACATTTTGTTCTATTTCCCATAGTTATTTGGAAGTCCATTTGTTCTTCTTGATAGTTTGAGAAATGTTCTCCTAGTCTAGTCATATGAGTTGAAGCCCTGCTATCAATGTACCAAACATTCGATGATGATGACTTTGTTAGGCATGTGAATTCTTCATCTAATCTAGTAGATAAATCTGAGACAATTGGAGTATCCATATTGTGCAAATTTCTGATGCTAACCTATCCCAACAACTGTTGTAGGAAAAACTATGTCCCACCTGAGATAACCCTCCTTGCTGAATCTTTTGTCGCACTTTACCTTCTACCATTGAAAAAAATTGATTGGAAAGACTTACCTCTTTGTCGATTCACTCAGAGAGAGTTTTTGCATGAAATCTAATCTCCTTGGCTTGAGCTATGCAATCCTCTAGGAGATTCAAATTTCTACCCCTACATGAATTTCGAATTACCTTCTCTTCTCAACGTTGGGTCCTCTGACTTCTCTCCTCTACTTCCATGTAGCTTTGATACCATGTGAAAATTTCTAAATAAAAATCCTACTATAGTGATTAATATTATTTCTTCTATTTATTACCTTATAAATAAGTTATCTACAGTATTCTTAAGACAAATATTAAAATAGATTCTACTACGACCTTCACAATTATAACATTGCAAGAAGTAAATACAATCACAGTGGCACAAGTATTTTGGACAATCATCCTTGGAAAAACCTAATGTGGGAAAACTGGTGCAACAGATGAGGGTTTTATTATTCTTCAACAATTCTCTTGTACAAAATTACCACCAACAAAATGCAAATGAGAAATGTTACAAAAACTTCTTGACCAATTTCTACCCTAGAAGAAGTACTTCTCCTTTCCCGGAATCCTTCTGACCCTCTCTGTGTCAAACTACTCTCTCAAGCTCTGTGTCAAGTTACCTACAGAGGCTCTGCGTCCACCTACCTCTGTGCTGCCTCTTTCTGCATCACCTTGCTCCAACTCTACATCTTGCTACCTTGCACTCTTTGAATGTGCTGATACCCTCTCTCTGTCTCAGCTACAAATGTCCCTCTGAATCGATTTTCTCTTGCCAAACTTCGACTAGTGAGAAAATTGATCTTACTTGGGTAACTAAGTATCTAACTCTGGTGTGTTTTCCAAATGACCCTTAAGCCCCTTCTTATATCTTCTTATTGGACAACCAGTGACCTAGATTAACTTCTAATCAAAGGCTCATATATTTTGGACTTGATCTCCATCTTTTTCTAGAATATTCAAGCACAATTAGATTAATACCCATCAATATTTTAATTTTCCTAAGTTTAGACTTTAGGAACCCCATTAAAAATAATAATTATTTTAATATAATCGTCTTTGGGTGGAATTTACCAAAACGGTTTCTCGGTTCTTTGGAATGCATGTGCCCAAGCCTCCTTGCAAAATTTGAGGCTTAAAGAACATTTGGTGATACCCCAAATCAACATGCACTTTAGGAGTAACACGAACATAATTTTTCTATCCATCCTTCTTAGGTCATCCTCCCATAACCCCTTTTATCAAGAACCATAGTCCGATACCGATAGTATGTTTTCCAAAACTAGGTGTAAAGAAAACATGTGCTAAGTCATGATCATTAAAGTTAGGCTTCTAATAATCAAAATCATGAAGGGTGGAAATACATGAGCCTAACAAATCAACAAAAACAATCTTCCTCTCAGTATTTTCTAGTTGATTGACTTCATGTTCAAGTTTTTTCTTACACTCTTGCAAGTATTGTATAATTCCATTTTTCTGTCAATTGTAGAAATAAGGCACCATGATTTTCTTCCAAATTTGATATTGATCAAACAATCTCTTGTTATGTTCTTGAAGAGGTGCAACTTCTTCATAAAGCATTTCCATGGAGGATCTTAAAGAGGCAACCTCGATTATTCACTCATCATTTTTCTCCTCTAGCTAGTGAATTTTCTTCTTGAAGAATGCCTTTTTTGAGATAGACAAGGACTTAATCCTCCTTCAAATCTGTTAGAAAATTATATATTACAGAGCAATGGAACACATAAAATATTGCAGAAATATAAACATAGAAAACACATAAAACAAGAGAGACACAGATATATGTGGTTCACCTAGTTTGGGCTACATCCACGAAGAAACAACCAGTCCTTCTTTTATTATATTATCTAGAAAACTGAAGAGATACAACCTACAACAGATCCACTGTAACTCCCTCTTCGCTCTCAATCTCCTCGCTTTTCCTCACTCAAAATACAGATCAACATAGATGAAATACAATTCCCTCATATATACTGAAGGGTTGCCTTCCAGGGAAAAAAAACCTAAATTAAACATAACTTCTACTGTCAAATCTCCGCCTAATGAATGACAAAGATTGACTACGAAATTACAACATCTTACAAGGCAATTTTACATCTATTCTTATATTTAGGGGCACTGCTCTCGATCCCCCGCTAGGGTGGGGCTCCCAAAAGGTCGTAGCGGCCCCCCCCTGTACCCCCCTGTAGCGAATATTTTATGGGCGGCATTGCTGCCCCATTACGAACTGGGGTCTAATGTGGTGATACCTTTGAATACAGAAGATAATCAAGCTCCACACCCAACAATCTCCCACTTGGAGTCTGATTATAACAACTCCATCGTTGCTTCATTTGTTGGACAATGACTCCACTTTGGACTTGGCTGTTTCTCGTATTCTTCATCATACTTGAAGACCGATTGAAACTGAGTAAATTCTCAGTTTCTCCTTGGTTACAACTTTTGTTAACATATCTACAGGATTCTAGCTAGTGTGTATCTTTTCCAGCTTCAACTATCCATCTTCCAACACTGACCATACGAAATGATACTTGAGCTATATATGCTTAGTCTTGGAATGAAATGCAGAGTTCTTTGCAAGATGTATGGCACTCTGGCTGTCACTGTATAACCTACCCAACTCTGGCTTCTTACCCAATTCATCTAGAAACCTTTGTAACCAAATCATTTGTTTACTAGCCTCTACAGCAGCAACATACTCTACTTATATTGTTGAGAGTGTAACAACACTTTGCAGTTTTGAGACCCAACTGACAGTTGTTCCACCTACAGTAAACACATAACCTGTTGTGCTTCTCCTTTTATCTCTATCACCCACCATATCTGCATCAACATATCCCTATAGAGCAATGTTTGAACGACCAAAGCATAATGCTTGATTTGTGGTACCTCTCAAATACTTGAGAATCTGCTTCACTTCCATCCAATGTTCTTTTCCTAGATAGTTTATGTACCTACTTACAACTCCCACTACATGTGCAATATCAGGCCTTGTGCAAACCATTGCATACATTAAGCTTCCAATTGCTGATGCATATGGAACTTTAGACATATGATCCATGTCTTCTTGGGTTTTTGGGCACATATCCTTACTTAATTTGAAATGGCTAGCCAAAGGTATACTAACTGGTTTTTCATTTTGCATATTAAACCTTTTCAACACCTTTTGTATGTACTCATTCTGAGACAATGTTAATCTGTGATTTTATCTGTCTCTAGTTATTCTCATACCAAGGATTTGTTTTGCAACACCCAAATCCTTCATTGCAAATGAGTTTGCCAATTTTCTTTTGAGAACATTTATTTCCTGCATGTTAGAACCTGCAACAAGAATGTCATCTACATACAATAACAATATAATATAGCCGCCATCATTTTGCTTTTTTAGATAAACACAATGATTAGAGTGACATCTAGTATAACCTTGTTCAGACATAAACTTGTAAAATTTTAGATACCACTACCTTGGAGCCTGGTTTAAGCCATAGAAGCTCTTCTTCAACCTGCATACTAGTTTCTCCTTCCCTTTTACCTCATATCCTTGTGGCTGTTGCATATATATCTCTTCCTCCAAATACCCATGGAGAAAGGCTATCTTTACATCTAACTACTCAAGATGCAAATCTTCAGCTACTACTAGACTTAGAATAGTTCTGATTGAAGTCATTTTCACAATAGGAGAAAATATCTCATCAAATTCTATACCCTTTTTCTGTGCAAACCCTTTCACCACAAGTCTA
>APFE031711401.1:30708-43903 GCA_000404065.3 Pinus taeda
CCTCTATAGCAGCAATATACTCCACTCTTTTTGTTGAAAGTGCAACAACACATTGGAGTTTTGAAATCCAACTCATAGTTGTTCCACCTACAAGAAATACATATATACTGTAGTGCTCCTCCTATTATCTTTGTCACCTACCGTATTTGCATCAACATATCCATGTAGAGCAATGTTTGAACCACCAAAGCATAATGCTTGATTTGTGGTACCTCTCAAATATCTGAGAATCCACTTCACCGCCATCCAATTTTCTTTTCTTGGATTGTTCATGTACCTACTTACAACTCCCACTGCATGTGCAATATAAGGCCTTGTGCAAACCATTGCATACATTAAGCTTCCAACTGCTGATGCATATGGAACTTTAGACATATGAGCCATTTCTTCCTGAGTCTTAGGACACGCCTCCTTACTTAATTTGAAATCGCTAGCCAACGGTATACTAACTGGTTTTGCATTTTTCATATTAAACCTTTTCAACACCTTTTCTATGTACTCACTTAGAGACAATGTTAATTTGTGATTCTTCCTATCTCTAGTTATTCTCATACCAAGGATTTGTTTTGTAGCACCCAAATCCTTCATTGCAAATGAATTTGTGCCATTTTCTTTTTGGAGACATTTAATTTCCTGCATGTTAGAAACCTACAACAGCATGTTCATCTACATACAATAACAATATAATGATAGCTTCCATCCATTTCGCCTTTTGAGATAAACCACAATGATCAGAGTGACATCTAGTATTTTAACCTTGTTCAGACATTAACCTTCAAATTAGTACCACTACCTTTGGAGCCTATTTTAAGCACACAAGCTCTTTCTTCAACCTTTACACAACTAGTTTCTCCTTCCCTTTTACCTTCGATATCCTTGTTGGTTGCATAAATATATATATATTTATATATAATTATATATATAATATATATATATTATAATATATATATATATATATATATATCTTCCTCCAAATCCCCATGGAGAAAGGTTGTCTTTATGTCTAACTGCTTAAGATGCAAATCTTCAATTGCTGCTAGACTTAAAATAGTCCTAATTGAAGCCATTTTAACAATAGGAGAAAATATCTCATCAATTTTTTTTTCTGTGCAAACCCTTTCACCATAAGTCTAGCTTTATACCTTTTCTATCTCCATCTTCCTCCTTCAACTTGTAAACCCATTTATTCTGCAATGTTGTTTTACCTGCAAGAAACCTGACTAAGTCCCAAGTCTGGTTATGTGCTAAGGAGTCCATCTCTTCTTTCATGGCTTGCTCCCACTTCTTCCTGGTTTATACCTACACTACTTCTTCATAATATTATGGCTCACCAGAATCAATCAACAATACATAATATAATGAAGGAGAGTATCATTCAGGGGGTCTACTTATCCTAGTAGATCTTCTAACACCACCTTCAGGGGTTTGAGGTGCTTGTTGTTGTTGTGGTTGTTGTTCTGGCTGTCGATCATTATGATTTTAAAGCACCATCACTTTTCCTATGATATCGTCAAGCACTGTGTATTCTCTATTTTCTTTTTCTTGTTTCTTTTCCTGCAACTGATTCTTATACAAGACCTTTTCATTAAATATTACATCTCTGCTCCTAACGATTTTGTGATTTTCATAATCATATAGGCGATAAACAAAATCATTAACACCATATCCAATAAAGGTACATTTCTTTCATTTTGCCTCAAGCTTTGTTCTATTTTATTTATTAATATGGACAAAGGCTTCACAACCAAAAGTCTTTAAAAAGGAGTAGTTTACCTTTTTACCTGTCCATGCTTCCTCTGGAATACCACCATCCAAGGAACTTGAAGGCCCTCTGTTTATTATATAAACAATAGTATCTATAACATCTTCCAAAATTGTAAAGGCAATCCTGCATGCAATCTCATGCACCTTGCATGCTCCATGATTGTCCTGTTCATCCTTTCTGACACACCATTTTCTTGTGGTGTTCCTGGAACTATCTCCTCTCTAAGAATTCCACTCTCTGAATAATACCTATCAAACTCTTTACTTCAATATTCACTTCCATTATCTGATCTGAGACACTTCAACCTTTTTCTTGTCTCATTTTCAACCAAAGCTTTTCATTTCTTGAATTATCAAATACATCAGATTTATTTCAAATACAATACATCTAGGTTTTCTGGTTGCATCATCAATAAAAGTAACATAATAACGAGAGCCACCAAGAAATGATACGTGAGTAGGTCCCCATACATCTGTATGCACAAGCTCTAATTTTACACTCTTCTTTTCTTTCCCAACTCTAAGGAATCTAACTCTCTTCTGTTTTCCATAAACACAATTCTCACAGAATTTTAAATCAACATGTTTTAAACCTGGCAACAAATTTCTTGAGTAAAGAATCTGCATCCCCTTCTCACTCATGTTCCCAAGCCTATGATGCCATAATGCCGTATCTTCTTCTATAGTGGTTAAAGCATTAAAAGAATTAGAAATACCATTGCATAAATACAATGTACCAAACGTTCCTCCTTTCACTATTACCAGGGATCCTTTAGTGACCTTCCAGGTTTTATCTGTGAAAGTAACGCAACCTTCACCTCCCAACTTCCCTATTGAAATCAGATTTTTCTTCAGATTTGGAACATGCCTTACCTCATTCAATAGCCATTGATTTACATTTTGTTTTTTTATGAAAACTGTACCCATTCCAAAGATTTTACAGGGTTTATCATCACCCAATCGAACCTGTCCAAAATCTCCTTGAACATAATCATGAAAATGTTTCCTATTAGGTGTGGTATGGAATTAGGTCCCTTAGTCTACCACCTAGGCATCAATAATATTTTCTAATGAAAGAATCAAAGCATCTTGCAACACATCACCTATTACATTCACTTCATCCTTAGTTTCTTGTTGTGTGTCTCCTTCTTTTCCCTTCCAAGACTAGTAGTCTTTCTTTAGGTATCCTTTCTTCCCACATTTCCAGCAGACTATCCCCAATCTAGACTTAGAACTGCCTTTTCTTGACTTACTGCGATATCCTGGGCTCTTTCCTCTTTCCATTTTTCATCCCCTAGTCTCTACAGTCAAAGCATTACTTGATGTCTCACTAGAGCTTTTCTGTCACATTTCCTCGCTAAGGATTGCATCGACAACATCATCAAACTTTAAAGTACTATATCAAGAGACAGAGTTACTAATGGCCATAACTAAACCATTCCAACTTTCTAGTAATGAGCATAGAAATAACAAAGCCCTAACTTCATCATCAAAAGTTACCCCTATAGAACTTAACTGACTTGTAACTATATTAAAATCATTTAAATGGTTTGTAATAGATCCACCTTCTGACATCTTCATATTACATAAACGATTCATAAGAAATACCTTATTTGAGGCTGAAGGTTTTTCATATAGTTTGGCCAATGTTAACATTAAACCCTCTGTTGTTGTTTCCTTTGAAATATTAAACGCTACCGACGCCGCTAGGCACAATTGTATTGTTTGAAGTGCCTTTCTATCAAGAATATTCCATTCTGTGTCTATCGTACTCGTCGGCTTCTTTGTCTTTCCGCTCAATGGTAGATACATATCTTTCTGATACAGATAATATTCCATCTACGTCTTCCACAATTGGTAGTTTTGGCCATTGAATTTTTCGACCCTAAACCTACCATCTTCTGCCATTACTCCCACTCGAACCAGTAACTGTTCTCTCCTGCAAGTTTATCAGCCAAATAGGCCTTCAACTTTGATACCAGTTGTTAGAGAATTATATATTACAAAGTAATGGAACACATAAAATATTGCAGAAATATAAACAAATAAAACACATAAAACAAGTGAGACACAGATATACGTGGTTCACCCAGTTTGGGCTACATCAGTGGAGAAACAACCAGTCCTTCTTTTATTATATTATCCAGCAAATTGAAGAGATACAACCTACAACAGATCCGTTGTAACTCCCTCTTTGCTCTCAATTTACTCTCTTTTCCTCACTTAGAACACAAATCTACATAGACGCAATACAATTCCCTCATATATAGCGAGGGGTTGCCTTCTAGGGAAAAAACCCTAAATTAAACATAACTTCTACCGTCAACTCTCCGCCTAATGAACGACCAAGATTGACTATGAAATTACAACATTTTACAAGGAAATTTTACATCTATTCCTAGCTTCAGGGGTGCTGCCCCTGATCCCCCGCCAGGGGGGGTCCCAAAAGGTCGCAACTGCCCCCCTTGGACCCCCTTGCAGTGAATATTTTATGGGTGGCGTTGCCGCCCCATTACAAACTGGGGTCCAATGCGGCAATATCTTTGTATACAGAAGATAATCAGGCTCCACACCCAACAAAATCATTAAGGAGGTCTACCTTGGTCTGAAACTCGTCTACTGTATTTTGGAAATACTTTTGTATGCTTGACTCTATATTATCAACCTTCCTTATTTTCTCAATGATAGAGTATTGGAACTAATTTTTCAGTGTTTCATTTTTTGCTTGCAATATAACAACAATGGAATAAAAATGAAGGACATCATTGTGAAGTTGATATACTAGCTTCTTCCCATGAATTTCTTGTAATCACTCACTCACTATGATAAATTGTTCAAAGAACCATAATTTGAACAAGAGAAGATAACTAGACTTGTTATTGTTGCTAGGTAGTACAGTTGATCAATACATTTGACAAAGAAAAGGGTAGAAAATCCTTTCCACAAGCATTGAATGAGTAGAGTATCTTCTCTAATTGTACACCTCCTTTCACAAACTAAATACTTCAATAATTTGAAGTCAATTTAAAAAAGGAATTTTAATTTTAATAAATTCATTTTCCAAATGAAATGATATTTGTGAATATATATTCTCAAAAAATCATGTTCCTTGACCAAAGTAATCCTTACTTGTTAAATATATTCCCCCCAAGCTAAACAATTTTTAAATGACTAGTCCTTATAAAAAAATTTCTCCATCAAAAGTATATTCCTTTATTTAATTGGTAAAAAAAATGGCCCACCAATACACATGCTCCAACAAAATGCATTACAACTTTTAATAATTCATTGAACTAGTGAGATTTAAGATTTTTCCAACTAAATGTGAACCTCCAATTCAATGGTCCCCTCTTTTTATGGATTCAACATTTGAAAGAAACAAAGGTTTCACTCAAGGAACTCATAAAAAACTTGGTGAGATTGATATTAATGTGGAAAGATAAGTAAATTAATCACACTTTTTTTTTGACAAATTGAATGCACATTCACTCTAGCTTTGTACCATAAATCACCATAATAAAAACCGAAAATCACTGCAATAAAAAAATATGTACCTTAGTAAAAATATGATATCCCTTCAAGTCATTGGTATCAATCTAGTTGGTAAAGGAATTTTGAAAATCTCAAGTTTCCACATGTAGATCAACCATCATGGCACAAACACAGATCTAGAAGTGGGTGGTTGTAGAGTTTCCCCCCATAAAAAAATAAAAAAATCGACAAGCAACCCTGCACCAACCATGGAGGTTTCACTCAATGAACCTCTTGCATATTACGTGTGTTCATGGCATACTAAACAATACACCTAATTTGACAACATATTGGAAAATACCTCTAAAAATAACATTATTTAACCCCCTATCAATATGAACTCAATACACCTTTCCAATTTAAAAAACACCTACTTTCAATAGATATTGTAGGTATTCATGTTTTCATTAACATTTTGTGTATCCTTTTATATTTTTCCATTAACTTTGAGCTTCATTTTTTATACATGCCAATCTAAAAACCCTTTACCCCCAATATATTATGTCATTTTTTACTCAATATATATACCCCATTATGAACCCATGTGCTATGGTATTGCTCCCCCAGTGAAGCCCCCATGGCACCCACAAAGATTCCAAGAGCACTAGAAGCAAAACCATGGATCTTAAAATTCATAAAGATAACAACTAAATCTCTCAAAAAACATGAGAAGAGGCTTTTAGAACTTGCTTTGATACCATCTCAAATAGATGTGGTGGGCTGGTTGCAGGTGTTATGGATAATCATTCAAAACCATAAACAATCTCCTCCAGCTTGGGTGGAACTTCTTCTCGGGATTCCTTTGGAGAATCAGTCATCAACCTCCAGGTTTATCTATTCTGCAAAATAGTAGAACTAGTTAATTTACTCGATATATGGCAAACCTTCACCTTTCCCACAGAACCAGAAGGAAATACAACTACAGTTCATAGCCTTCTTAAGTCCAAAATTTAAGTTAACCCGTGTGCATATTCCAGAGCGATATCCGTCAAATCTCGTCCCTTGCTAATGAACGGTTGTGATCAATCAGGAATTCAACTGGATTAAACCACGGTCGATAAAATGTTGCATCTGAAATTTATATTAACTCCCGTGCATTTTCCGACACGATCACCGTCGAATATGACTCCTTCAAGCGAACGGTCACGATTAACTGATCTATTGACTCAGCTTTATAATTTATCACGTTTGTTTTTGGAATTAACATCCGCACTTGTTAGCACACGATCATTGTTAGATCTGTTGCCTGTCGATCAGATGATTAAAATCTTCTCTTGGGGTTCTCATGAATTTTGTCGAGGTTTTCTTTGTTCCACCAAGAATTTGCGTTTTCACCAAGTTTAGCCTGTCTGTAAGTTATATTTCTTAAAACATATCCATACTATTTAATACATAGTGAGTGAATATTTAAACGCGATAACACAAGGTTATACAAAATCTAGTTCTAAAGGGCCCAAACTAGAAACCAACAGAACTCATAATTAGTTCAAAGGAAATTAAACCTCCGAGATTAACCATTCATTGCAGAATATACACAGAGATACAGAGAGATTCCAAACTTTACAATCAAATCCTCCTCAACCAAATCCCATTACACTAATTCAAAACTTACATAAATACCTGTACATACAACAACCAGATCCTCAATCAATGGATCAAATCTGCGTAATACTAGATAATATCTAATTTGCATGATATTCTCCTCGAGAATCTCAACTAAGTCTAAACTACTTGAATTAATTACAAGATAACTGAAATCCCCGAATTCTAGCTCAAATCCTATTTAGAAAGCTTTGTAAAGTGATAGCTAAAGGATCCCACTCCTTTGCTTATAAACTTTTTTTTGTATTTTTGGAATAAAATTCAAAGTCTTTTGTCTTCAAGCCTCATGCTCCTACATCAGACTCTTGAGGAAAAAAATCTTCATGGGCTCCTGTCCATGAGCTCTTCTACAAAACTCCCCAACTTCTGTAGCATGGCATCTATCATATAGGTAGCATCAACAATTGGTTGATGCTTCCACTGGACCAAATACTAAAAATACTCCTATCCCCTTGTCTTCTTAAACAATCTGTTATCCAAAATATTTTCTGATTGCAATGTCTTTGCTATCGATAATTGTTTTACCCAATCAACCTCTTATTCTTTTTATCTTCTGTTGTATCACCTACATTTCCATTTTCATACATGTACAAATCAATAACATTGAAAATTGGAAATATTCCAATGTTAGGGGGTAATTCAATTTCATATGAATTTGCAATAAATTTTCTCAAGACTCTACATGGTCCAATTTTCTTAAATTTTAACTTGTTATACTCCCTTTTTGGAAATATTTCCTTCCTCGGGTGTGCTAAAACCAAATCCCCGACCTCAAAATTAACTTCTCTCTTCTTCAAGTCTGCTTTGCTCTTGTACTTTATGTTGCTATCTTGTAACTATTGTTTTAATTGTTCATGTATTGCTTGAATCTCCGAAGCAAAATCTTCCCCTTTAGCACTTCTCATTTCAGCTTTGCATAAGTCTCTTAATTCAGACACTCCTCTTGGGTGCATTCCATAACTATATGGAATGGACTCTGCCCTGTACCCCTGTTAGGAGAATCATTATAAGTATATTTAGCTTGTGCCAAAATTTGATCCCACTGTTTTGGATGTTCACCTGCAAGACTTCTCAAAATATTACCCAAACTTGTGTTTACAACTTCAGTCTATCCATCAATTTGAGGATGATAAGCTGAACTGAAACTTAGTTTAGTACCAAGTTTCTTCCACAAGGTCCTCCAGAAATGACCAACAAATCTAGTATCTTTGTCTGAAACAATGCTCGTAGATAACCCATGCAACCTTACAATCTCCTTAAAAAACAGATTAGCAATGTGAGTAGCATCATTGATTTTATAACATGGAATAAAATGTGCCATTTTAGAAAATCTGTCAACCACAACATAAATAGAATCATTTCCTCTTTGAGTTTTTGGTAAACCCAAAATAAAATCCATACTTACCATATCCCAAGGTCTATCTAGAATAGGTAATGGAACATAAAAACATGTGTTTTGGCCCCTTCACTTCACATACTGATAGACTTTGCAATTTTTCACATACTTCTGCACTTCAGATCTCATCTTCGGCTAGAAATAAAACTGATTCAACTACTCATAATTCTTGTCTGCACCAAAATATCCTCCAAGTCCACTACTATGTTTCTCCTTGATTAAATTTTCTCTCATAGAACAATTTGGTATGCACAACTGATTTCTTCTAAACAACAATCCTTCTTGCAAGAAAAAATCCAGCCACTTACTTTTTTCTAGCAAAACATGATTTCTACAAGCTTCAAATGCCTCTTTAAAATCTACATCTTTCTCATATAATTCTTTAAGAAAATTAAAACCCAACACTTGAATTTGACTTTCTTGAACTAGGATACTTTTTCTGCTTAAGGCATCTGCTATTGTGTTTGATTGGCCAGTGATATGTTTTAATACAAAATTAAAACTTTGAAGATATTCTATCCATTTTGCATGTTTCTTATTAAACTTTGGTTGTTGCATAATGTACTGTAATGCATGATTGTCTGAATAAAGCATAAACTCCTTAGACATCAAGTAATGTCTCAACTTCTTCAATGATTGTACAATTGCATAAAATTCCTTATCATAAGAAGAATATCTCTTCTTTTATTCATCCACTTTTTCACTGAAATAAGCTACAGGTTTGTCCTCTTGACTTAAAACAACGCCAATGGCTTCTCCACTAGCATCACATTTCACTTGAAAAGGTTTATTAAAATCAGGCAAAATTAAAATAGGTTTTTCAGTGATATTTCTTTTCAACAACTGGAAGTTATTTTTTGCTTCAATAGTGCATTTAAATGGATGTTTATCCTTATTTATAGTGTTAATAATAGAAGCATTGATCTCACTAAAATCCCTTATGAATTTTCTATAAAAACTAGCAAGACCATGGAAACTTCTTACCTCAAAAACACTTTTCGATGAAGGCCATTCTATGATTGCCTTTATCTTCTTTGGATCCATCTTTAGTCCATCAATAGAAACAACAAAGCCAGATATACCAAATCTTCATTCATGAATGAACAGTTCTTTAAATTTAGCAATAACGTTTCTTGTTGCAACTTCTGCATTAGGTCCCTATAATACTAGTGATTACCTCATTACTATTGTAGTTGTATCCCTTATTAATAGTGTTGTGCCCCTATTGTCCCCATATTTTTATTACTGTGCCCCATAGAATCCCTCTATTGTCATTTTTGTGGCTTTATATTATTATTGTTAGGTCAGCTGGGTTATATTGTGACTCCTTAGACTCCTATATATAGAAAGGAGGTTTTGTCAATTGAATCATCTAAGAATTGTTCATTTGTGTAATGTAAAGGAGATTTCCCCCTCGAAGAGGCTGAATTCTAAGGCATTTAACTATCTTTTCTATCTTTTTGTGAGCTGGTTTCATAACATTTGGTATCACAACATTGGATTCTAGTGTTTTGCTGCTCCAAATAGGTCATCGTGGCATTTTCGCTATAAAGTTTTTTCTGCAACGTTCTAGAAGCTAAAAAAAAAACCCATTTGAGACGAAATCGTACTAAACATTGGGTCCACATTTCAGAAATTTTCGCACTATATTTACGGAGATATGATCTGAGGAAGTTGGTCTTTTTGAAGACTCCTGAATTACATTCCAAATAGGTGACTTGGGGAAAATCGTCATAACTTTCTCTCTGAGCATCGGATAGAAATTTCATAAGAAGGTAAAAAAGAGGACGGACTATAGTTTCTTGTATATAATTTTTAGAGCCAAAGGTCGAAACAGTGACACATGGCACATTGTACAAGTTCACTCTACTGAACTAGTCTATAATCAGGTCATCGTGGGAGATTTGGCATAACTCTTCCCTAGATAATCCAATTTGGATCAGATTGGTGGCATTGGAAAGAGGATGTAGAGGGCTACCATAGGTCGCAATTTCAGATCTGGATGATTTGAAATTACAAAGATACATCAGATTCAGTATCTAGCTCCTACAAAGTGAAAAAAGGTGTGTAGTTTTTTATTTTTTATTTTTGCATAAGCTTGGTTTGAAAAATTAGTTTGAAGGAATTCAAAGGGCATAATAAAGCATTATTATCAATAATTGATGCCTCGAGGAAAGAAAATGAAAACACCTAGTAAGCAACCTGAAAGCTCTAGCATGACTCATGAAGAAGAGGAAGAAATGCAACATGATATATCAAAATTACGAGACGAATTGCAACAAGCGTCACTTGCACAAAAAGGAACAGAATCTAAGATGGATGGTTTAAAGAAAGATGTAGAAGCTAATATGGATGGTTTAAAGAAAGGCATAGAAGCTAGGGTGGATTGTTTAAAGAAAGGCGTAGAAGCTAAGATGAATGGCGTAGAAGCTAAGATTAATGACATGAAGCTAAGATGGGTGATTTGAAGATAAATTTGAAGACAGACATGGAAGATTTGAAGACAGGCATGGAAGATTTGAAGACAGATTTAACAAAGTTTGTACAATAAATTCTTACTAATGGTGAAAGGGTAGTAAAGGAAACTCATGATGAGAACAAAAGAAATGTTAATCATGATTTCATAGACTCTAATGTTGGATCGAAGATCCACCATATTCCAAAAATTGATATGATGAAGTTTGATGGCAAGGATCCTGCAACATGGATATTACAGATGGAGCAATTTTTTGATCTCAATAATGTGCAAAACACACAAAAGGTATGTATTGCAAGTTTATATTTGGAACCAAATCAGTTTGTATGGTATCAATGGCTTTGCTCTCGTAAACAAATTATCACTTGGGCAATTTTTATAGAAGAATTGACAACACATTATGAGAATACAAAAAACAACACTTTTTTTAGCCAATTGATAAGTCTCAAACAAAATGGTTCAATAATGGAGCAGATTGAGGAGTTCCAAAAATTGAACATAAGGGTAAAAATATTCCAGAGGAGCATAGGATTCATTTGTTCATAGGGACTTTAAAGAAAGATATCCAACATGATTTTCCCCTTTGGGAACCTAATTCATTAGAGAAGGCATTCAGGTTAGCAAGAAAAATGGAAAGCAAAATTATGGAAACCAGGAAGCATACCACTCACAACTATAAAGACGGAAGTGTTGTTGCCCCTAGTCTTCCACAACCGATAAGGTTGACACCACAAAAATTGGAAGAAAAAAGAGCAAAAGGGCTTTGTTACAGTTGTGATAGCAAATACACTAAAGGTCATAAGTGTGCTGAGAAGAAATTATTCTAACATAGATTGTGAAGAGGAAGAAGAAAAGGAGCAAGAAAGGTCAAAAGAAGAGGATATACTCTAGGAACAAAGCCTAGATAAAGAAGAAATGAATCCGACCATATCTTGTAATGCATTGATGGGAATTACCATTCGTCAAACATCAAGATAGAAGGACAAATCAAGAAGAAAAAGGTAAAGTGTTGATTGATTCAGGAAGTACTCACAATTTTATTCATTGTAAGGTAGCAAAAGAATTGAATTGCTTCTTATATCCAGCACCAGAGTGTCAAGTGATGGTTGCAAATGGAGGAACAATAAAATGCTCTGGAAAGTGCCATAATATCAAGCTATCCATGGGAGAATATGTATTGACTAGCCCAATGCTTTCCATTCCAATGGGAGGTGCTGATGTTGTACTAGGAGTCCAATGGCTACAAACCCTGGGTACAATAGCTTTTAATTTTCAAGAACTTTTCATCAAATTTTCTACGGAAGGAAAGGAAGTTGAATTAAGGGGTATTGCAAGGAAACCAGGAAAGATAATCAGCTCTAATGTTATGGCAAAGCTTCTAAAAAAGGAGCAAATAGGTGTAATTGCATAATTATGTTTGCTAGATGTTTCCACATTTGAATCATCTATTTCTCCAAATCTCCAAAAAGTCTTGGAAAATCATTCCAAGGTATTTGAGACTCCCAAAGGTCTCCCACCTATTTGTGATCATGATCATGCTATTCATCCGATTCCAGGAAGTGTTCCTCCAAAAATCAGGCTGTACAGATATCCCTATGCCCAAAAGAGTGAAATTGAACGTATGGTTGTAGAAATGCTAAAGGCTGGTATAATTCAACCTAGTCAAAGTTCTTTCTCTGCTCTAGTAGTATTGGTGCACAAGAAGGATGGATCATGGTGCATGTGTCCAGACTATAGGGATCTCAACAAACCCACTATTAAAGATAAGTTTCCCATTCTTGTCATTGATGAATTACTGGATGAATTGCATGGATCAATTAACTTCACCAAGTTGGATCTTCGTTCAAGATATCATCAAATCAGAATGAAGACTGAAGACATTTTGAAAATAGCATTTAAAACACATGAGGGTCATTATGAATTTTTGGTAATGCCTTTTGGCCTTACCAATGCACCTTCAACATTTCAAGGTTTGATGAATTCAATTTTCAAACCATTCCTTAGAAAATTTGTGTTAGTATTTTGATGATATACTAATCTATAGCAAGTCTTGGAAGGATCATGTTGAACATGTTGACAAGGTGCTACAACTATTGGAGAAACAATTATAAGCAAAAAGATCCAAATGCTTCTTTGGAGTACAAGAGGTTGAATATCTGGTCATATTGTATCTCATGAAGGAGTTAAGGTAGACCCTAGCAAAATTAAAGCCATTAAGGAATGGAAAATCCCCACATCCATAAAGCATCTACGAGGATTTCTCGGGTTGACAGGGTATTATCGCAAGTTTTTAAGAATTATGGGAGAATAGCAGCACCTCTAACAACATTATTGAAGAAAGATGCATTTTCATTGACTCCAGAAGCAACAAAGGCCTTTGAACATCTTAAAGAGGCAATGTGCCAAGCACTGGTCTTAGCTACACC